>CAIGRB010146200.1:0-10158 GCA_903798255.1 Fraxinus quadrangulata
AACCCGAAGTTTTTAACTCTCAATATAATTTTCTCTTATTCTCTTTAAGTATCAACTATTTCTCACTCCGGAGGTACAACGGGGGAGATAGCTCCGACCGCATTTTGCAGGTAACATTCTTTGATCGGAGCAATCGGAACACCCCACACGTCATCATTGCCGTGGAGGTAAATTGTGATTATTTCAAATCTTATGATAATTTAGAAATTTCGTACTTATAATATCGATTTTGCCTAATATTTCTTATAAATAGGAAGTCGGCATTAAAATTTATTATATCATCATAAAAAGGAGGGTTAGAGCTAAAATAAGAAAATGAGTTAACAACTCTATTGATGGTAATTGAAGTTGAATTAAAATTTCAAGTTGGTCATTAAAATATTTTATTGGCTGATACTAAAGTTAAATATGTAATGTAATTGGTTATTGTGTTAGTCATATCTCGCGCATGAGCTCTTAAATCTTTATGTCAACTAATTATCAAAATGATCGATTCTTTCCATCTGGTTTCATGTTTTTGCTTTGTTGCTCTGCAAAATTGAGAGGAGAGTTAGAAAGAATTGCTTAAGTGGGTCATGAAAATCGCCGTTTTAAAGTCATGTGACCCTCCTTCGTACGAATGCTATTGATAGTGCGTGCCATGCCAAGAAAAAGGACAATTGGGACCGAATTGCACATATGCCAAAATACATATGAAAAGTATATACCGCCAACCAATATATTTGACAAAGAAATATGACAAATAATCTGGACTTTTGAATTTTAGAAAATCTAACGGAGTTCTTCAATATATTGAAATCCTTCAAAAAATTTATTTCCCTATCCAAATATACACCACTTACCTTTTAAAATTTACCAAATATATAGCTTTTTTTTCCAAAAAAATAAAATCATGACCATAATATTCTCTAACCGGCTTCACCATTTCTCTCTAATTCTTCACCGGCATCTAAAAAATAAATTTTGTTTTTAGTAGTTTGTGGCACTGATTTGCATTAACAGTCTTTAACTCTCAACACATTTTTTCTGCTTAGTTTGTCTGTGTAAATGAAGAAAGAAATGTTTATTTTGTGTATTTTTATTTGTCTTTTTCAACTGTTGGGTTGGATAGTAAACCTTATTGGTTTAATTGTTTCAATAACCATGTCATTATATAATACGTATGAACACAATATTTCACAGTATAATTACATATAAACACAGTATAATTTCGTATGAACATAGTCGAAGACCAGCATTTCTTAAACATCCTAAGCAATCTATTAATGCTTGTAGCTCCAATCACTTGATTTTTATTACACAACTTGAGCAAAAGCCCGGCAGAAATAACTGTAGAATTAGCCCCAATCTTTGTAGCATGAAGTTGCAGTCTCAATTCTTGACGCAGTTGATAAACTTTATGTCAATGCAATCCAGACCTCATAACCAGTGTTTATTCATTGTCAACCGTTGTAGAGAACTCTCAAATGTAAAATAATAATGTAATCATTTTAGATTCTACAACAATCTTCCTCATTAATCTGCGGCTAATCTTTAGTGATTACAGAATTTTAGATGTCGGGGAAGGAGATGAGAATTAGAGAGGAATGGTGAAGCCAGTGAGAGAAGATTCTGGTCGTGATTTTATTTTTTTTTTGGAAAAAAATGCTATATATTTGGTGAATTTTAAAAGGTAAGTGGTGTATATTTGGATAGGGAAATAAATTTTTTGAAGGATTTCAATATATTGATGAAGACTGCTAGATTTTCTAAGATTCAAGAGTACAAATTATTTGTCAATTCGTACGTGACTTCTCATTTTTTTGTGACATCTCATCAACGCAAGGATAACATAAGAAAGCATATCAAAAAGAAATATTAAGAACCTGCAAAATCTTTTAATCAAGAACACGCAATTCAAGATCTAGTAATCAAACTCATTCCCAATTGATCAAGGTTTGTTCTGCACTTTTAATTCTCGTGATAATTTGACATGAATAATCTTAACATCAATAAAGAAATGGATTTTTCAAGTTCTTGAAATTCATAAAAGTTTTAAATTCTAACAAAAACTTTATTTAATGAACAACATGTGGAGGGGACACGAAAATTGATGTGGCCTTTAAATATCTTAGAAACTATTGATTTCAAGTTGTTTTCTTTTAGAAACATTGGGAAAGGATTCGTTCGATGTATTTAAGATATGACTTGATTAGTTGAATATCATACTCCCACTACACTATAAATAACACCCATTTTATTAATTCCGAAAAAGTAAAATCCATAAAGTGTTAGTCATTTTCGACCAATTAGTCTCTATAATATGATTTACAAATTAATCCCCAAAAATAGTAGCTAATCGACTTAAAAATGTTCGATCATTGTCAGAAGATTTTCATTCTGGGAGGGTTAATCTATTTTGGATTAGATGGGCGGCACGATCAAACTTGTAAAAAAGTTGTGAAAAAACTTAAAGTACAATTTTTTTCACACATTCTCGTACTTTGATAACGTTTCACGATTACGTCATTTTCAATAGTGTCAAATACATTCTTCTTAATATATGCAATAAAAATATCATTCAACCATCCATGAAGATCCCAAACTAAATCTCACCATTCAAAAATCAATATCTAACAAATCACAAATTAATTATTCATCACATATTCACAAATCACAAACTAAAAAATGTATTTCCAAATTCCATATGGCAAATACAACAGTGTCAACAGCCAACACCCAACAGATTATAGAAGCAGACGGATTCAATCAATTATAAATTATCCCCAATATATGTCATTTTATTATCAATAATACCCCAAACTGATTGTTAATAAAAAAGGGTTTGTATCAAGATCGAAAACTTCCAAAAGAAAAGAAAATTCATTTTTGGGAAAGTGAAAATATCCGAGCAGCTTTAGAGCCCGGTGTTGTAATTTAGAATATGTGAGTTTTGAGAGAGATGAAATATTTGGGGTGCATAGATAACAATATAAAAACCAAATTTTTGGATGTGTAATTTTGCATTCTAATTACCAAAAACAAAAAATAATCAATAGGAGTGGAGAGGTAAGAGGAAATCTACTTTTGTATTCTATAAGTTTAATGGCATTAATGCAGCTGTGCCCCTACAAATTAAGATATATCTGGTGCCTCCCTTTTGGATTTACTTCACTAATCAATTCATTGTTCTTATATAGTGCATATTTGACACTCTTTAATTTATTTTATGATTTGCTACATGATCATTTTTAACAATACATTCACATAATAAAATATTTAATACATATATAAAAAAAATTATTTTTTAACTACATATTCTCCGAATTTTTTTTTCTACCAAAATGGTTGTTAAACGGGCACATAAATAGCAGTTCATCGGTCTGCACTTGATATTACATTACTAAAATCATTATTTCTTACATCCATACACTTTTCTAATGTTACTAGTGGACAACAGGCGGACTAGGAGTAACAAGAGACGAAAGCAATCAGCAGCACTACAGTAGAAGATAGAAGGGTTAGAGGCTGAATCGCAGTCCGCAAGAGGTTGAAGCTCTTGCGACCAAATCAATCGCATCCAAGGTTGAGTTGTGTAATGAAAGGAAGGGTTTTGCAGTTTTCCTTTTCCAATTGTAGGAAGGTTCTTTTGATTTTCACAGGAGAGGGTTTTGTGGATGTGTGTTTCTGCTTCAGCCTTCAATGTTTTGGAAAGGGAAGGTTGTGTCAACATTTCCATCTGTTTTCACAACGATGTAACTTATTTTCATCGCTAAATTTATTCCACAGGAGCTCCGTATGTATAAGTCGATCGTGGTACCGAAGTTATCATTAGGAACATAACATTGGCTTTGATACAAACTGATGTAGGAAGAAGCATTGAGAACTGAAAAAATATGGTGTCACAAAATGTTAATTTTTACACAAATATCATTGTGGTCAAATTTGAAGAAGATTCTCTCAATATATTAATTTTTAATAAAAACAAAGTCATCTCTTCTATAATGTTGTGACGAGTGACTGTTTGGAAAGCGTTTATAAAAGGTTTAAATAATAATTAGAAATGATTAGTGGATAAGTGAATAATACTTTTGAATTCTACAAATGTGTGAATAAAAAATTATTCATTCAAGTAGAACAGTAGCCAAACATGGGCAAGTCACAATAGCACTCTTGGTCCCTCAATTTTTATAAAATTCCAAAAGCACCTAGAACAACTAATAATAAAGAGATGATAGAAAATAACAAAACATAATGATAATGGATTCCATCTTTATCAAGACAATACTAGCTAGATGTCGAGAAAGTGGAGGACCCAAAGCTTTGAAAGAAGTAAAATATCAAAGGTCAAAATATCTCAAACCATTTGGCCCTAAAGAATAGGAGATTCACATTAAAAAAGTCTTAATATTCGTCCTCCAACGCTTAGAAAGAAGTAAAATATCAAATGCCAAGATATCTCAAACCATTTGGCCCTAAAGAATAGGAGATTCACATTAAAAAAGTCCTTATATTCTTAAGATTGATTGATGTTTTAAGTTGGAAAAAATCAAAATATATTTGAGAATGTCCTTTAGAAAATTTACATTGTGTCTTGTGGGCCCTGCTCCAAATTTATCTTGCCAAAAAATCAAATATTATGTTGTTATTAATTGCACTTGTTAAAAATGATTCTTTCCATCTTTCTTCGAAACTTTTCTCAAATTTTGGAGTTAATACCCTAAATAATGACTGAACTTTGTCAAAGGTTCCTAGGAGGTCATCGAACTTCAAAAATATCCTAAATAGTCATTAAACTTTGCAAAAAATTTCAAGGAAGTCACTAAATTTTAAAACTTCCCTAAATAATCACTGAACTTTGCCAAAACTTTCCTAAATAGTCACTCACTTTGCAAAATTTCCTAAAAGGTCACTAAATCATTGATGTATGGGGTCTCAATTTACAAAGTTCAGTGACCTCCTAGAAAGTTTTGGCAAAGTTCAATAACTATTTAAGAAAGTTTTGAAATTCATTGACCTCCTAGGAACTTTTTACAAAGTTCAGTGACTACTTGGTATTTTTGAAGTTCGGCGATTTCCTATGAACTTTTGACAAAATTCGGTGACTATTTAGGGTATTAACTCCAAATTTTGTAAGTTTGTTGAAAATAAATTTAAAAGGATATTAAAAAAATTTCAAAACGATGATGATGGTAGCGAATCAACATCTCCAAAATTCTAAAAATATTCGTGTCTGTGTGAAATTCAAATCAATATTGAAGATAATTATAAAAAATTCCCTTCTATTTTAAAAAATCCACACAAATATCAATCTTGGTCACTCAACCGAGGCCATGCGCTATCTAAAGAAAGAACCATTCCTCTATTTTCAAGAATGGTCAAGTGCACAGCTACATCACATGGAGTATCTCAAAATTACATCCACGATCATCGCATACCCACTTCAATATACTTTTTTCCTTTTATAATCCAGGTTGAATTTCGTAAATGCGACAAAAGAAAATTCGAAAACCTACATGATACAATTGTATAAATTAATTAGGGGTTCCAACTATAATTTCTTTATTATTTTCAAAATAACAAAGAATCGATGATAAAAATATATGTATCAATGTTAATTAAGGTTTGAGTCTGATATATGATAGAGATTGAGCTTGAATCACCTGTTGTAGAACATGAGCATAAGTTTTTTCATGTTTGATGTACATCAAGCTTACTATCATTTTTCATTAATTGTTTATTCAATTTAGTGATTGTTCGGTAAAAATTTTATTCGTTAAAAAGTTGATCAAAGTGCTTTTTTTTTTTTCTGATGACTCGGATATTCAAGTTTTACCCAACTAATTTTGAGGAGTGGTGATCTTCTTTGACATTCGGATAAATCGGATACGATCACAACTTATACACTTAAACCGGACATTTGGGAATCACACATTTCATTGAATGTATAATATTTATTTACTTTTTGACTAAACATTTCATTTAACTTTTACAAAATCAAACGGCCCTTTAATTCTTGCAAGTTTTGGTATGGCAATCACTTTTCCACTGTTACAACTTTGAATGAATTTAATCAATCTTCTAATACATTTAGAAATCGACGACAAGTTTCACGTGGTAAGTCTCGTTTTGACTTTTTTTAAATACTATTATTTATATAACTATGTAATTAGAATTTACAAATGCCCTAACAAACGCACGTTTATAATACAAATTTACTGTTCGTCTTGACCAATCATGGTTACTCTAGTTGTGAGTGACATTAAATATCCATCTCTCTCACATTAAATATCCATCTCTCTCTCTCTCTCTCTCTCTCTCTCAGAGTTGAAGATGCTGTCAATTGTATGGAGGAAAAAAAGATCTGCCGTTGTAGGATCATGTAAGGGTTGTTCTGAGACAGATGAAGGCTTGAGAATCCTTACACAGCTCCCCAATGGTGAATCCAATGTTGTATTCAAGTTTAGTTCAAAACTGATAAATCCCAGTTTTTATCTGAATCAAATACAGCCTCCCTCTCTCGATTCTTCCTTTCTGAAATCGTGTTTCCTTTGCAACAAGCACTTGAGTCTTGATAAAGAGGTGTACATGTACAAAGGTGATCAGGGTTTTTGCAGTGTGGAATGCAGGAGTAGGCAAATTTATGTGGATGAAATGAAAGAAACTGAAATTTCCACCCAGAAAGTATTAGTCTCATTCAGGCAGCGTCGGTGTGAGACTAGCAGCCTCATAGAGGAATTCAAGCAACGGCGTCATCCATTTTCATCTCAAAAGAATCAAGTTATATTTTTTCCCTAGTTATTCAAATTCTTCTGTTTTTCTCAGCTTAAGCACTGGGGATTGGGACGTAAATAAGCAGTTGATGAGAAGAATTTCAAATAATTTTCAATACAAGGAAGAATGATGTACCGAGACTTGGGGTTTCATCTAAAAATGTCAACCTTGGTAAGTGTAATTCAAACTCTTATAAGTTGGTCTATATTTTCATCTTTATTCTATGTGAAATTTTATTCGTTAACATACTTTGCAAGATGGTGACTCATTTGAGCAGATCAATCTTGAATTTTGCATGCTGATTTTTTTAAATCTTAAACGGATCGAATCACTCGTTGGTATTTAATGGGCTCTGATATCATATAAAGATTTGAGATTCCATCTTAAAATGTCAACTTTGTTAAGATGAATAGTCAAAATCCTTATAAATTGGTCTATATTTTCATCTTTATTTCATGTGGAGTTTTATCACTTAATGTGACGTTGATGTAAATGTATATCAAGATTGAATCCAAATGGATATTTCATATTTACGTTTAAAGAAATTATGTTCCTGCATTTAGACAAAAAATTATTTGCATAACATTGATTGCTGATAAGTAGGGTGTCACCTGTGAAGCCGTGCTATTGGATGACACATCGACATCAACAATTTCAATACAAAACCACCAAAAGCCGTAGGCCCGTTAACTTTCAAGGTGGCCAAGTAATTGTTATGATTTGTAACTCTTTTAAGTTCAAGTCAATTATTGCGATTAAATATATTTAATCTGAGGAGATGAGGTTATTGAATTGCAGAACTAAACGTTCAACTTGTTTTGGCATTGGAATTTTGCCAGCCCAAAATTGAGTCAATAGAATGATATGGCCATTTGTTACAATTTGCAGTACAACCAAATGATCGATATTGTATTATATTTTACTACGATACTTAAATTAACTTTCAAGTACTCTAATACTTAAAGCTCGACCTATGTAAACTTAGCCCGCGTGCTGTACACTCTGGCTGAGACAATCCCGAGATTTGAGCTTATAGTAAAGAATAATTTGTGGATTAGCTAGCGTGTCATCATATCAAATTAAAGCAACTATAATTGTGTTGGGGTTCTTGGTACCCTGTTTGTAAGAATCATAAATGGATCGCACCAAAACAGTAAATAACAATAAAGAATTAACACCAAAATCCTTCACCCATTTAGTGATTGCCTAATTGGGAGGTCTGAGACAACTTTAACACTAAGCACCATAAGCCTTCCATAGAGCAATAAGACGATCAGCAGCTTGAGACTGAATCAGAGCTCATTTTCTCTAAATCTCTCACCCTAATTTCAATAGCTTGACCATGTCATCCCATGGCTTTACGGTGCATTTCCATTTACAACTTCCTAATCCAAGTAGACCTCTAAGTAAAATGGCATTAGGGCACGAATTTTAACATAATGGAGGGACTATAGATATAGATCTTCATCTTTCATTGAAGAGTGAAGCAATTTTGATAGAAAAATGTGTATCAAGGATCAAGACTGTTGCGAGGATTTTTGAATTTGGAAGGCGAAAGAAAATCATTCTAATTGGGTAATATTGCATCGTTCAAGAATCAAGGCCAGAGATGTTGTTGGGATTCGTGTAGAGAGGATCAACAATAGTTTACGTTTTTCCCCTTTCACTGTAATCAAAACCTGGTGATATCGTTGTACTTCTCTTTGTATTTTTCCGTCACTATGGGCAATTTCTGCATGTTAAGATGAACGATGTACTCTAGGTCATTTATATTAATTCAATTCACGTATTTCATGTCAATGCTTTTATTGTGTTAATTGCTTATTGTGTACTTCTTTAATTCAATTGTTTGATCACTGGTTAATGTATTTAGAGATTGTATTGAGATTGAGAGGTGTATACATGTCTAGTTCTTGTAATAAGAAACATAATCTTTGATAAGAGATCAAAAGATACTCTTATAGGTTATGCAACATTTAAATTGAATTTATATGATCTAAAACACTTGTGTTTGTCCGACCTTACATATAGATAAAGTGAGTTTGCGCATCTAAATGTGACTAGTTTTGCTCGATAGAGACTACCCTTTTGTGGTACCATTGGTGAATCCTGACTCAAAGAACTAATTAGAACGATTGTATTGATTTTAAGAAATTTATCTTATGCATTACTGGGGCAAAGATCACAAACCAATCCATAATCTCCAGCGTTCACTTTTAATGGTCCAAATAAGTGTAGAATTACACTTATCGATTTGCTACCACTTCGAGAAGATACCATCGTCGACAATTTGAAAATATAGATGTCAGATTACGTGAAATGAGCAGTGCAAAAATGAAAATATTTCCATATTATGCGTGAATAATGAATTAAACTTGTTTACTGACTGACCTTAGGTTCAAAGTTTATATTAATTAGAATGGTCATTGGAAGAACGAACTCGCAAGAAATGGTTTTCTTTTCTTCTAAAGAGACATCTAAAAATGAGCTTCTTTTATTATTATTATTATTAAAGCACATTGATTAACGCCAAATCTAATGAACGAATACCTTTTGCCTTTTGGTCCCTTAAATTTAGGATGTCTCTGTTAAAATCAAAATTACCCCCGTTTTTTCCTAAAGTTTGAAAATAGCCCCCTCTATAATGCTTTCAAAAATACATCTCTTTTATTAAATATTAAAATTTTATAATTTTTTGAAATATATCTCTTTACCATTTAAAATTAATAATTAATCTTTCGTTAAAAATCAACATATCTTTTTACAAATTACAGGTTATGGTAACATATGTGTTATTGTGTTACTTGTACTATTAAACATTTTAGCTTTTATTAAAAAATAATATTTTTCATAGTAACATATATGTTATTGTATCTTTTAGGTAACCAATCGGCCATCAACGTTAACACATATTACTTGTAAGGTAATACATGTGTTACCACTACCATAACTAGACACATCCTACCCAAAAACCACTCAAATACCAATAATTAGTGCCTTCCACCACCATCATTGCCACGACCAGAACCAAGCTCCCAACACTACTATTATCTTACATATCCTACCAATATTTCCATCAACATTAGGGTAACACATATGTTACCATCACCATAACTCGACAAATCCTAGCCAAAATATAATTCAATACGCTGTCAATCGACACATTCCACCACCAACGCAAATCGACACCTTTCTCTACCACCACCACTGCCACTAGTAGCCAACTGCAAAAATTCTAGTGTGACCATACAAAATTTCCTTTCATTAAAGAAACTAAGGATTAATAGCAAAAAAAAAAAAAAAAAAAACTCCTAAAAGTGTTTCCATTTACGATATACCCCCTTACTTATTAGATATCACAGAAACCCCCATGTTTAAAACTTTTTGTGCTAAAAACCCCCTGTC
>CAIGRB010146200.1:10177-31216 GCA_903798255.1 Fraxinus quadrangulata
AATTTCAGTACCCAAACTTTTTATTTTTTTACAAATTAAATCCAAATTTTTATATGTGCCACCTACAATCTCAAGTCTTTTAAACTTTATTTTCCAGCACATCTCCATCCTACTCCACTTCATCTTCTTCCCCAATACTATGGATTCCTCAATTCCAATATCGAAGAAAACATTCAATCTTTCATGATATCATGAGTTTTATTCTGGATCTTAAATCTCATGACTTAATTCAATATCTGTAGTGCAAGCGAAACCGAAGGCTTGTGGTTTTTCACGTACTGCCCACAAGTGTTCCATTTCGAAGTTTTTGGTTCTCACATCGACTTAAAGCCGAACCCCCAGAACATCATGTTCCAGCTGAAGAAGATGTCTGGATCCCTGTACTAACGTTGTTGTTCCCTGAGTTCGAAATCTCCACATTTGAGAAAGAATCCATAATCGCTGATATCTCTAGTATATTAAAGAACAATACACAAGGTGGTATCAAATCAACATAATATTTTTTGATCTGAGACTGCCGCACCAATTTCAAATTCCAGGGTTTCAAATTCGTATGAAAATTGGACTAGTACAGGAAAAGAAGGAACAGTAGACAGGTGGTCTTAAATCAAGTAAATTATAAAATCATCGATATATAATCATTTAGGTCTTTGATGAGCCAGTTTTCAAATGGAGATCATCAAAAGAAAAGGAGGAAAAAGACGTGTTATTATTCTTGATTGATATACCAAGAGATTATCATTTTTGTACAAAACAAGGTAAAGGCCTTTGAGGAATTCTAAAGTTAATGTGATAATGGGTTGAGTTTGGTGTGATTAGACTAATGGGAGAGGAGAGAGAGGACTATATTGTGTAGTGTTTGAGTTTTTTCTTGCTTCAGTAATACCAGAAAATCTTGGGGGAATTTTTATAAAAGGCTTAGTCAAGCCCCTCGAAACCTTTTTAGGTCTAACTTACTATATAAATTTTTTTGAGGTAGGTTAAAATATCCAAAATATCCTTTTACATACCATATAATGATCATAATATCCATTTTTCAAATCAAAATTATAACCTTAGTTCATTTGTTCTTCTTTGAAATTTCAGCTTTCTTCTTCTCTTCTCTTCTTCTTCTTTACTCTCTATAATATTTTACTTCTTTGTTCTTCATTCTTCTTTTAATCTAGTTTTACTCGATATATAAAGAAGTGCATCAAAGAAGAAACCCTTATATTTCTACATTTATATTGTAAGATATTATTTTCACTTTTAATTATTTTTTTAATCTTGTGTTTTTTTATTTGTACGTATATTCATTGCCATTTGTAATTATTTAAGTGTTTGAATGTATTTTTCGATTTCAAGTAGTTTTGAAAAGTAGAATCTCATATATTTTTTTAACTACAAATTCATTACAAACGTTTTTAACGAGTGCATAGTTGTTTAAAATGACCATAGAAATGACTGCAACAACTTTATATTACTGTAAAACGACTGCATTGTTGTTTAACACGACTGTAGCCACTTTATATTATTGTGATTGATTATTTACTAATATTCTAAAATTTTATTATTCTAATTACAGATATGGACTTAACAACGTGGATTTCTAAAAGTATGTAAATCTAAGATGCAATTAATTAATAAGAAAAATGAGCCAAAGAAAACTTCAAAATGCCATTGTGATAATGACTGATGGCTTCTCTGGTAGAGCTTCCATTTTTCCTTTCTTCTACTATACACATTTTCTAAAACATTACTCCCCATATTTTTTTTACCAACATACGCACATTAAACTCACTGCATTAAAATCAAAGATGTTAGATTAGTTTAGACAGTCAGTTCTTTATTAAATCAACAAGTATGCATAACAGTTGAGGTTGTTACATCTTAGTTCCTGTGTTTCTATGAAACAAGGTGAGATAGACATTAAGTGACTTGTTCTAGGCAAGACATTGGTCTCCATATATGATTAAAGAGCATGTGGAGTACATAATTTTTAATACCTAGGATCAAGTTATTATCAAGAGCACGAGCAGTTATTAAGACAAATATAATAATGATTCACTCTAAGGAAACATTCACCTACTCTAACAGTGAAGGCAAATCTTGTGCCCTGCTGGGAACCTTCTAGTTTGAAATGCAAAAACTCTACAGCCAAAGATTAGCCAATCAACAAAATTATATACAATTCAATCTTATTAGCCGGTATACCAAAACTTCATTAAAACATAGGCTAAGCCTACAAAGTGGCCAAGCTTCTTGCCATTTATCATAATAAGTTAAAGTGCACTTTTGAATAATCAGAGAGCAATTACAAACAATAACCATAGTGAGTCACATCACAGAAAAATTGGAACAGTCATCTAATCCTACACATTAGGATTTCTCATAACAAGAGCATAAAATTGTACATTGATGATAATTCAAATTATAAAACCTAGCGAAAGAAAAAAAAAATCCTAACAAATCTATGTATCTTATGCAATTGAACACAGACACAAATCAACATGTCAAAATGATAATAAATCAAAAAGACTCGAGTGACAAAAATAGTACTCATCACACCTAATAGTTTATGTAACAAATGATTCGAATTTACTTAAATATATGCAAATTTTTGTTCAACCCTTCCTCGCGCTTCGAATAGTTCCTCACGCTATAAATAGTGGTAGTGGTTGAAATTAGATAGCTACAATTGAAGTTTGCAAATGCCCGTTTAATTTCTGAAGGTTTGAAGCTTGAAGGTTGAAGTTTACCGTTTCTTCTTCGTTGAAGCATGATGTTCTCTTTGAAATTTGGGAGCCATTTTCTTCTCTTTAGGGTTGAGGGTAAAAGGGATAAATAGAAAATGAAAGTGGTNCTTTCAACCGGGTCAAAAAGCCTATTGCCACTATTCTCACAAAATCTTGGGTGTTTGAAGGAGAGAATTTTTTTATTTTTGGGGAAGAGGATGAAGTAGGGTGAGATAGGGAGGGGTGGGTGAGGTGAGGTGGGGTGGGGTGGGTGAAAAACAATGTTTTTAAAATTTGAGATTGTAAGTAGCACCTATCAAAATTTTGGATTTAATTTGTGAAAAAATAAAAAATTGGGTACTGAAATTGCAATTATTCTTTTTTAATTTTGGCATTTTTTACTATTTTTAACAAAAAATTTGACAAATTTGACTGTAGTGGGGTTGTCACACAAAATGTTTCAAACGTGAGATTTTCTACAATTTTCAATAGATATGAAATATATTGCAAATGGAAACGCTTTTAATGATGTTTTCTACTATTAATCCAAGAAACTAAAGAGCAATTAATATTAGTTACACACTGTAAAATTCAATAAAAATGTGTATAACCTAAAACTTCATTGTATAAAGCCAGCAACACTTTATCCAGTCAACCACCACCTCCATTAAATAAAGCAGCCGACGACCACTTCCATCTAAGGAGTTGAGGGTTATAACTGTCATTGTTGTTGGAGTAGAAATTTTTTCATAGAATCGACAGCATGGCAAAGGCAAAGGCCAAAGATGTAGGGGATAGTGTGCGGTGGAGTTGCGACGATGAAGACAGATCAATGACTTGGGTGAGTGGGTGGTGAGGCGAATGAGGGATGGTGGTGACGGGAACGGGTTAGTGTTTGCCCAACAATGAAGGGTGATAGTGACCAGGAGATAAATACATCTCTAGCAAAGTTGAGGGAGAGCAAAGTTGTAAATTTAGGACTTAATTAAAATTGTGTAAATTTGATTGAAGTTTTAATTCAAAATAGTAATTTTGATCAAGAATAAAATTAGGACATACTAAACTTTTTAAAGAAAATGAGGGCTAAACCTTTTGACAACTCTAGCAAGATCGAATGTAGGTGAAGCACCAATAAAAGCCCATTTCTTTATCGTTTGCTTATAAGCTATGAATAGCCCATCCAATTAAAAACCTATCTTCATGGTGTAACCCATAACTGCATATCCAACTGTAACAAGGGCCTGTTTTAAAGTTCAAGAACAATAGAACGGGCCTATCAGGTTTTTCCTTCGAATCCAACTAAAAATTGGGAAAAATTTACTGTGAAGGAAAAGGAGAGAAGGGAGAGGGGTTTGTTCATCACAAGGTTCTAATTTTATCTTGTGTTGCAGTGATTTCTACGAGTATAGATCATCTTCTTCATCACCAAACTTTTGGAAGGTAATTCAGATTTTTTGGTAAAAACCCAAACTTTAAATCTATTTGGCTTTATATAATGATTTTGCACTCGATTTGATTGCTGTGGATGATTTAATTTCAACAAACCCTCGATCTAATCCTTTTACCATTATCAGTTGCAGGGAAGGGGGCCGATCGACTTCCAAGATTCTGTCCAGCCTTGTCGCCATTCTCTTCTTCTACATCCTTGGAATTTATGTACTTTTTTTCCAAATTTTTTGTTTCTTGAGGGTAATCTTCCTTTTGCAGCAACAGCGATTTTCTCGACAATATCTCTCTTGAAGTTTTGATGTGGTTGTTTATTGTTTTCTCCTTGGCTTTAGCAACTACTGCCCCTTGAGCGTAATTTGTGAAATACCCGAGGCCAAAATCCAGTTGCCCCAACTAGACCCCAGGTGGCTCAGCCCCTGGATGCTTGACTTTGGGGTTTTTGAAGTGGAGAATTCGATGTTTTGGGAAACTGTGAAACTTGCTCTACTGTTTAATTAAAGTGAGAATAATTTTAAGATGTTACATACCCAAGGAGCTTCAAAGAACACTTGCAATCTCCTTGCTGTCTATTGTGGGAGAACTGCAGAAAATAAACAGGAGAGAGATGTTGCAGATGAAAAGCCTAAGTTCCCTTTCCCAGTTATTGTATCTTCAGGGCATTTAGAGGTGCGGATTCTTTTCAGGTTATTTGTGTTGTTTAAAAATCTTCAATTTATGAAGTTTTTAAAGAATTTCTGCTTGCATTTATATAGTGGCTGTTAGTCATATTATTGCCATGTGCTGTATAGGTTCAAACATTGAGAAATCCAACTATTGAAGAGTTTCGAAAAGTTGTTGATTCATGGCAGCCAAATTGTGTGTACTTGAAAGGAGAACAGCTGCCAAATGATGAAGTTGGCCCCCTGGTTTGGGGAGGTGCCGACTTGTCCTCTCCAGAAGCTGTATCTGGACTCTTTAGTACCACATTGCCGATATCTGTAAGTGATTTGTCCTCAGTAACTTATTAAATGTTTTGGTTAATTTTCTCTGCCTGACTATTCTTGCTCCTGTGCCTATAGAACTCGCTTCATTTTTCTTTTCCGAAGGCTGATTTAGTCATCCATCAGTGAATATTAGCTCTGTTGATGTTTTAAATGAAATGCTTATGTAGGTTTATCTGGAGTTCCCAAATGGTGAAAAGTTTGCAGAAGCACTTCAGTCAAAGGTAAGAGATGAAAGATGTTATTATAATCAACTATTGGATATGTTTGCAATTTATTGGACGAAACAACGTATGAGATATAGAATCTTGTTATGATATAAGGCCATGGATGAATTTCCTTTGGTTTGATCACCATCTTCATGTTTGCAGGGAATTCCTTATGTAATTTATTGGAAGAACACTTTTTCTTCCTATGCAGCTAGCCATTTTTGTCATGCAATGTTCTCGGTGGTACAAAGGTATTCTTACTTTTACATTTGAATGTATAAAACCACAGAATGGATTGAGTAAATGTATCTGTCCACCTCATCTCTATCTTACGTGTTCAAATTTCATCTTGTTAACCAGTTCTTTATGGTAGAAGTTATACTGGCTGGTGGTAGTCTGAGAAGCATGGACATGAACACGCAACACTATATGACATGAAAAGGCCATGCCAACGTGTATTATTTCAAACAAGTAGGACACCTATACGTTGGGGACACAACCATTTAGCCTCCATTTGTGAAGAATTTATAAACGGTTTAATTTATAAATAAATAGAAATGAGTAGTGGAGTACTTGTGGATCCATTGGAGCGTGTGGTTGAAAATGAAGTTTGACCATATAAATGATTTATAAATTTTGCCAAACGGAGGCTTAAGTTCTTTAAAACTTTACATTTTTATATTATGCATTTATTTTTATACTTTTAACACTGGACACGACACCATGACATGTGGGACACTTTCTCGAATAGTGTCCCCCTCGAGCGCCGAAAATTTTAAAACTATCTAAACATAGGACTTGTAAGTGTCCAAAGAGTGTCAATGTTTGACATAACATGGATACATGTCCGACAGGAACGCACTGCTCTAGTAGGATTGTCCATGCTTCATAGCTGGTAGTAGATTGGGTCTATAAATCGCAACTGCTCTCTTCAGGGAATTTTAAGATAGTCTTGTACTCTTGACCAATTTGTTGGGAATTGAATATATTAGTTTTAACATACACCGTCTTTTGTGGAACTCCTGAATTTTATGTATATGGTTTTCTATTCATTTGCTGACAAATATTCTGCCCCTGTTTGTTGCACATTTTCAATTCAAGAATGCATTTTTTTTTTATGTGATGAGGAATATGTGGTTGAAAAAGAAGGAAAACTTATTGATGTGATGAAAAATATTATTTTATTGAAGAATGTGTGGTTGAAAATGAGCAGAAGAATGAGAATAAAAAAAATAATGTGGTTCGAACAGGGGCTCAATTATATATTAAAGGATTAAAAACAGTGATGGTCATTATATTTTGGGTTAGGGTGAAATTTCTTGTTAATCACTGAAATTCATTTCGTTCCAAAATGATCACTTTGCTTTCTAAAACATTTGATTTATATCACCTGGTTAGTTAGTCTGCCATACATTATTAAAAGAGAATAATTTTTTAAACCACCTGTGTAAATATATGCCACATATTTGCTATATTGCGCAAATTTCGACTGTGCGGGACACTGATACTCTTGACCCAATCTCAAATCCAATGTTAAGCGGTTCAAGATTCTTCCCAAGCCCCAACCCATTAACTGCAAGATCAATGTTGTTAACCAGCCCTGGCAAAACCATGGCCACATGCTGTTCACTTCTCCCTAAAAGAATAGGAGAGGGATTTGAACCTGTTCTCTTATAGTATAGGGTCTTCATTTAAGGTACCTGCTCATGCATTAGATTTAATCTAATCATATTGACTAGGGTACAGAGGATTCCGCAGAGCTTGTTGAGAGAGATGTAGGGAGCAAAAAAATGTCACTGTTGGAAATCCCATAGATGAGGTTGAAGGTGGTGATGTCAATGGCGATTATGCTTCGGAAGAAAGAAATGGTGCTAAACTGAGGGGTGGGATTGGGGATGGTGCTGAAGTGTTGGGCACAAATTTACACAGGTGGTTTAAAAATTAAAGGAGAAAAATGCTAGGTCAGATTTCACATTAAGACATGCACGTAATTGTGTTAAATGATGGATGGCCAACTAACGAAATGACGTGAGTGAAACGATTGATGAGGTAAATTAACCATTTTGAAGGAAGATCAAGTTCAGGCAACATGAAATTTTGCTCTATGTACAGAGACCATCAGTATTTTTACCCTATTCTTGAGTTTTCCATGACTGGGTTATACTTGATATCAGTGATCAGTTTTATTGCAAGAACTGATCAGACATGGATCAAAGTAATTAGAACATGCATTTTCTTCTTTCTTTAACTCCCTCTATATGTTCTTCGCTTCCTCTGTGGATTTGGAAAACATTAAAATGCTCTCTGAAGCTCTCTTTTTTTGTTGATTGCAGTTCATACTGTCACACTTGGGATGTGTTTCAGCTTGCGCATGCCTCCTTTAGGCTTCATTACGTTCAAAATAATCTGGTCCTTCATGATAACACCCTGGAAGTTAATGATAAATTGGGCCCTGATCTTCTTGGGGAACCTCCAAATATTAGTGTAACTCTACCTGAGATGGGTCCCGAGGATGATGAAGAGAGTTCCTCTGGTGACCTTCCTGCTGTGAAGATATATGATGATGATGTAAACATGAGGTTTCTTGTCTGTGGAGTGGCAAGTTCATTGGTAATCGAACCGACTCCTTTTAAGTTTGTCTTTCGTGTGCTCATCTCCATAAACATGTTTTTAACAATTCAATGTACCCTTGGACATTCTGCCATGGGATGACTTCCTTTTCAGGATGCTTTCTTATTGGGGTCTCTGGAGGATGGCCTCAATGCACTATTGAGTATTGAAGTAAGTGTGACATTGAATTGTCCTTTTCCTCCCTTCCACCTCCTTCCTGCTACTTCTGGAGATGAGAAGAAACAAAATGAGTTTATGTTTGTAATCTCTCAAATGTCTGGCATTTTTTTCTGTTTCTCTTACATGATTGAGTAATTTGATCTGCCTTCCTTGGCATGGATTCAGATGCGGTGCAGCAAACTTCAAAACAGGGCGAGGTACGTATGTATATGTATGTTGTTTCCGTACATGTATATAATTGGGAATTTTAGCTATATGTGAGAATTTCTTTACCCCTTTACCACTTTTTAGTGTAATAAATCATTAAGACTTCACTCACTTAGCATTAGTAAACACATCTAACATATGGATGTTCAAGTTTGCAACCCTCTTGTATTCTCTCCCCTTGGGTAATGGTGGCTCACCTCCGGAATGGGTTGCAGCTTACTCTTGTTGGGATATTTTATGTGCATTTTTTCCCCCTAGGCAAATTTTGGGTGAAGCATTTTGTCCCATTGATGCTGTAATAGTCAATAACATTTTCTGAAAACATTTGTTTTGTGGTTCAGTGCCCCTCCACCACCACTTCAGGCTGGCACATTTTCTCGTGGTGTCGTGACCATGCGATGTGATTTGTCAACCAGTAGTTCTGCTCACATCTCTCTTTTGGTGTCAGGAAGTGCTCAAACATGTTTCGACGATCTGGTAATGCATCTATGTTTTTAATCCCACGTTTCATTTATTTAATTCCTAATATCACAGTTTGTGATTTGGTTTTACCTGAACTTGGCTATGCTTGGCCCTTTTTTCAGCAATTGGAAAATCATATAAAAAGTGAAATCATTGAAAAAAGTCAGCTGATTCGTGCACTGCCAAATTGTGAGGAAAACAAACCATGCTTGTCGGAACCTCGAAGATCAGTCGCAATAGCTTGCGGGGCAGCAGTATTCGAAGTTTCCATGAAGGTTCCAACATGGGCTTCACAGGTCATTTATTTGCATTTCTTCTGCACATTCTACAATTTTAGTGGGCTTTCCTGAACTGGATTGGCTTTAGTTCTCTCTGAACTTGTCAACTCTATATTCTCTTCTTAACAGTCCCATCCATTTAATGCATGTACAGAATGTTGGTTCTTATGAGTACTTGACCTCAAGTTAATTTCTCTGATTTGATGGAAATTATTAGAAACCCCAATGACATCTATTTTTTCATTTAACTCTGACAAAGCACTCTTAAGTTTGGATAGCATAAAAGTTACAAATGATTTATAGAAGTGTTTATAAATTGTTTAAATTATAAATATATAGCAAGAAGTATTGGATAAGAGGGTAGTACTTGTGGGTTCCGCGAAGTGTGTGGATAAAAAGTTTATTGTTTATAAACATGAGTCAAACATAGGTGTAAAATAGGGATATTAATAGGTCGAGCCGGCTCATCTCGGCCCACCGCATAAGCTGGCTCGTGCTCACTTTGGGGTGAGTTGAGCACAATTCAGCTCATTTTAAAATTTTATGGCCCGGCGAGCAGCTTACATGAGAAAATGCCAGCTCGCCTTGCCCCGTTGGACATCCCTGGCTTAAATTGATTACTATAATAATGAACTTATTCTTTTTTAATTTGTACGTCGAAGTTTTCCTTTTGGTACATATATTGTGTTGATACATTTTTTATATTATTAAACATATTTCATTTCCACAATAATTTATAATTGTTACAGTGGAAGGTGAAGGAATATGTGTTATTTTTTAATTTCCAAATAATTTGTAAATTGTCATGTTATGGTTTGGAACTCTATAAATTACTTATAATTATTGTCCAGTCTTCATTTTACTTATTATTTTTCTAATATCAGGTTGCTCTGGGTTAAAATTAATTTTTTTATTAATGTAAAAATATAACAAGATACTTCCTTGATAATCAAATACTAACAAAGTATTTTCTACTGTACTTGATGAATCACACGGTAAATTTTGAACAATATGCTCCAACATAAAAATTATCATAAATAATCGACTTTTTATATGTTTTATAAGATATTAATATATATGATAGTGGCATCCTTGATCATTAAGATTGATTGATCCGTGAGATAAATTATCTTAGAGGTGACTAGTTTGATATAATATTCCTGTAGTGTCAAGTTCAAACCTCTGAAGGGAGACTTTGTAAATTTTTAAATGAACTGCTGGTTTTGGCGGTTTATATATATATGGATTGATTGCGAACTGGTCCAAACTAAGTGACCGGACTGGGCACGAGTCCAGTTTACCAGTTTCTGGTCGTACTGACCAATCTGGTCCAGTTTTTAGAACTACTGGAATTGTGAACTGAAGGTTGTCTTTTGGTGTGTTTTTGTCTTATTTACTTCTATGGTTGTTGGTCTTGTGAAGTGCTAACTGATTTATTAGTGTTTTAACTGCTCTAGAAAATTTTCATATGGACTGTATTGGAGCCTTTTTATTACTATGCTGCCAGCTCATTTTGTCCTTAATCTGATGTTTCGTGCTTTTTGTGGTTATTATTATAATTTCAGGTTTTGAGGCAACTAGCGCCGGATATTTCATATCGCAGTTTAGTTGCTCTTGGTGTTGCCGGTGTCCAGGGATTAGCTGTAGCTTCATTTGAGAAAGAAGATGCAGAGCGGCTTCTTTTCTTCTGTAAGCAGCAGGTGAAGGATAGTAATTTGAACAATCTAAGGATCAGCAGCTTTCCCACCTGGTTCAGACCACCTCCTCCTAGTAGAAAGAGGTCACTAGAGAAAAGCATTGGCTCTCAAAATGATTTAGTTTCTGGAAATCAAGCCACTGTGAAGAAGGAAGATAATGGTAATATGGAAACTGGATTGGTGAATGGGGTCACTGTGCCTCTTGTGCCAGCAAGACAAATGATTAAAGTTGCTGCCATGAGGCCCATTCCTCACATTCATCACCAGAAAATGCTTCCCTTTTCGGGAATTTCAGAGGCTGATGGGAATGATGCAAGTCAGACAAGGGTTAAATCGTCTATTGTTCCTTCTACAAAGCATGGAGGTGCTGGAGTCACTCCTGTTACCCAGCGAAAATCAACGGCAGGCTCGTATCAGGCTAAGCAAATTATTTCCTTGAATCCTCTTCCTCTGAAGAAACATGGTTGTGGGAGAAACCCAATACATGTGTGCTCTGAGGTAAATTTCCCTGACTTGCATAACACATTTGCTGCTATTTCATGATGCATCAGGGGTCTTGTTTTGTTTATGGATTATGCCATGCTATAAATTATGCGGGCACCCATGAAGACACTGTTTGCCAATAGATAATGAGCAGATGCATTCATCTAAGTTCAGTTTCTTGCATATTTTCAATAATATGATGTAATAGTTCAATGAAATTTAGCATATGCCAATCTACTTTATATGCCTGAAATCTTTAAGTTCATGCCTAATTTTTGCCCTATTCTATTAAAATAGATAGGGTTCAATTAAATTTGGCACTTGTCCACCTACATTATATGCCTGAAATCTTTAAATGTTTGTCTAGTTTTTGCCCTATTCTATTAGAATAGACCAACCTAGCTTTACTTGTTGCGATGCATACACTGGATCTCTTTCATGACATAACCAAAGATCAGCAATTGCCATCACATTGAATAATTTTCTTGCAGTTGAAGCAAATTAGCATCGTTATTGATGAAACACAATCTTTTCCACAATCTCAAGACCTTGGTTAGAATATAAATGAAATATAATCTCACATAATCTCAAGAAGATTAAAAGAAAAAAACTTGCAAGGTAAACTTGATACATTTTGTGCTGGCGTTATTTTTCTGAAGTCTCCACTAGGTATTGCTACAATGTTAACTTGTGTCTCGCTTTCCTCATCCTCATCTTTTTCTTCCTGTATCCGTTCTTGTAACTACAAAGGAGGAGTTTCTTAAGGATGTAATGCAATTTTTGATACTCCGAGGACATACTCGTCTCATTCCTCAAGGTGGGCTTGCCGAATTCCCAGATGCTATACTCAATGCAAAGCGTCTTGATCTCTTTAATTTGTATAGGGAGGTAAGTGTTGTCATTCTGATTTGTCCGAGAACAGAATATCTGTTGGTTGTTTTATTACAAAATACATAACAAATTACATAGGTGATAATTGTAATATGTATTTAATCAGGTGGTGACAAGAGGAGGTTTTCATGTTGGCAACGGCATAAATTGGAAAGGACAGGTTTTCTCGAAGATGCGCAATCACACTGTGACAAATAGAATGACTGTATGCCCCCCTGTAACTCAGCTTGTTAATTCTAAACTGATGTTTTTTGGTGCAATGCTTAGGAATCACCTAGCGCATTCTGTACGTGGTATTTAGTGAATAGGAACAAGATATTAACATTTCTTTTCCTTGATTGATGCTGTATGGTGCTATTAAATTCTTCCAACCAAATGTGACATAAGTAATTATAAGAGGATTGTAACTCATGAGGTGAATTTGAATTCTGGATTGACGACTTGCGTGTTTTATCATCTGGATCAATAATAGCCTACCGTGCATGTAACCGCTGCACTTAAACTAGATTAGAATATGTTTTTGTTCAATGGATAGATGCTGTTACTTGGTGTTATATTGCACTGATAAATTGATAATTCCCTTTCTTTGTGCATAATCATGACCAGTTTTTAGGACTCGACTCTGGTCTACTTTTTGTTGAAATAGAATGTAAATATTCTCCATATGGAAACTGCAAAGGCATACTCTATTTTTATCTCATTTTATTTTCTTTTACGTTTGATCCAGGGTGTTGGAAATACGCTTAAAAGACACTATGAAACTTACCTTTTGGAATATGAATTGGCTCATGACGATGTAGATGGAGAGTGCTGCTTATTGTGTCGCAGGTCCTTCAATCTCCTCATCTTTTGTGCTCCTATACTCTGGAACTATTCTTTTAAAGAGTTGACTGCTAACATGGGTTTTTTTAAATATTCATCAGTAGCGCTGCTGGAGACTGGGTTAACTGTGGCATATGCGGGGAGTGGGCCCATTTTGGATGCGACCGAAGACCCGGTTTGGGTGCCTTTAAAGTAGTGCTTCACTTACTTTATAAGCTTGTAGTTTCAACATTTTCATCATCTGATGAACATCTGGTTTGATTGTCATTGTTTGAACTTTTTTCAGGATTATGCAAAGACAGATGGTCTAGAATACGTATGTCCTCAATGCACCATGTCTCATAAGAAAAAGGTGCAAAAGAATGGGAATGGATATTCTTAAAAGTCCTTAATTATGAGCTCCAAATTCATTTAGTCCTCAAAATTCTTGTCAAGATTTTGTACGAATATAAAGGCTCAAGAAGTATCAGAAAGGACTGCTCAATACAGGTGAGTGGTAAAGTGAAACCGGAAAGTCTGGCAGGAGATATTGCAAGAGGGTCCAGTTATTGGCCGAATTTATACATTCGCCTTGCCACTGAGTTTATATTGAAGGAGCCATCAATTTCCTTCTTCTCTACATACTTTAGATGAAATGTATTTCTTTCATTTGATCGAGGATGGAAAGGATCTTTTTACTGAACTTTCTTCATAGAATCTTGAGTACCTTACATGAATCTAAGCCTGTTCAGTCTACAAAACTGTTTCGACTGTAAATAAGTGTCCCGTTCATCTAGTGGTGTAATGAAGGCCAGGTCCCTGCATTGCTCGCTAAAGGCATAGCATGGTCCATATTTTGTGTGGTCCGGATTGACCTAACCTCTATTCTATGAATAAGGTCTTCTCTTTTTCTTTCTTTCTTTTTTTTTTTTCTCTTTTTTTTTCTGTCTTCTTGAATTCAGGTCTGGTTAGGTCGGTCAAAATGGGCTGTGAGTCTGGACACTCGAGCCGGAATGGCCTATGCAAGTGCCCGTGTTGAGCATCCAAGGGCAAGACTTGGATCCCTGGTCCAAATTTACACCATTACTTCGTATTTAGCTCTTGTTTGGTATTGCTAAAAATCACATTTTTAGTAGATTTCGATAAAAGTTATTGAAATGTGATTGAAATGTTGATAATGTTGTGTCTAAATGTGGTTAAAACATCAAAAAACCTTCAGTCGGTTTTCAAGCTCCACCAAAGAAGGTTGATAGGGACTTGGATTTCCCGACCGTTGCAAAAGGAAATGAAAGTATGGATGGCGGCTACAGTTTTCCAATTTATAGGTTATCTTGTTACCATATCTTTCACGGGAAGAAGTTCGTGATTTGTAAATCTTCTATTTCCACTTCCATGTGGCATTAGTTGACGCATCACAGTAAATTCCCTTGTAATGCTGAGTATTAATTGTGATTGTATTTTTTTAAAATAATTTTTGATTGGCTTGAAATTATAAAGAAATCATAAGGAAATCCAAATATTTGGGTGTATATAATTGTACTTGCAACAAAATAGACATTACGAATTACAATAATGTTATGCTTCCTGGATTCGACACTCACACTCACAATAGAGGAAGCATTTTTTGACATTTTTTATTCACGCAGATCCCACGTGGGTCTCATGCACATGTAAGTGTAGGTCAATCAAGATGTCAAATATTTTCTGGCAAAAGAGCTTTATTCTACGAGAGAGTTGGGTTATTATACCATCAAAGTATCATAATAATCATAGGATCTCATTTCAATTTTGAACTGGTTCTGAATCCACAAGTTTCTGTTTAGATAACTTAAACATAGGCTAAATTCATATCTGAAAATTAATTGGCTAAATCTTTAGGTTGAAATACGATTGTCTCTTCTATTTCTTATCTGAATCTAGTATAATAGTTGGGAAAATCAGCAGTACTGGGCTATGTTAAATCATTCTATATACAGGCTTAGTTGATTTGATCTGTAGTATACGGACCTAGCAAATTCCCCCGCTTGCTTACATTTTTTTGTTAGGTTGCCAAGAAACGATTTTTGGGATCAAACTCAGCACCTGAACACCATTGGCAACACGGAGCTGTCGCTCGCTTGGCGTCTTATTTGGAAAAGTTTTGTTTCCTTTTTGCTGGCTCATTTTTCATCCTCTTTTCTTTTAAAATATATTCTTTTGGGTCTTATATATACTCTATGAATCGTATGACTTTGTATGAATTTTAAAGAGTTAAAACAATATTGTAGACATAGTATTCTCTGTATTTTTCTCTATATTATAGTGAATTATCCATTCCTCTATCAATTGTTCTTGTGTTCTTCTAATGTTATGATTGCTACTTCATATTGTGTCATATAATCTCGTGTCTAATTCCTAACAGCTGGGCTTATAACCCGAGTGGGGGCAATATGGTATTGGGATATTGAGCTGGCCCCGATAGTAGGGCGGAGCTACTCACTGGCCCGTCGGCTCCAAGCCAAGAGTTGGGCCTTTAGGCTTGGGCCTCAAGGTTCTTAGAGAGGAAGGCAACGCGTCAGGCTGGTCTCACAGAGAGCAACGAGAACTTTCCGCTCTTGGCAGTGGAAGGATAACGGGCCAGTGTACTCCAAGCCCACAATTACCTTAAGGGCCAGCTCTAGACCAACACTTTTTGTTAAGTTTTTAACAAATTGATATTAAACATTTTTTATCCGAGAAATTCTAACCCTGGAGTTGAATATTTATTCCTTCCCTTGAATAAGTGAAAAAGACTATACCGACATGCGCGGTTTCGTGCACAATTCGGATAAAGACAAAATAATAAGCTAGTTGCTAGCTGTATTAAACAAATGTAATATCAACGTTAAGCGCACATCGACCGATCTACCACGTTGCTTAATGAATTCTTAAAAGATATGTTTATCCCTATAATGAGTGCTTAAATATCATTACATTATGCTTAATTTATTGCTCAACTTGTTTATTGGCCCTTTCTTCCAACTACTATTGACGATAAAAACAAATACAGTTTGAACTTTGGGACATGTTCTCTTTGTCATTTTCGAACGATTTTCTGTTTTTGATTTTTCAAAATAGTGAAAACGCGTTCTCTTCCCCATTTTCGAAAGCGTGTTTTTGAAAACAAGTTAAAAATTTACGAAGAAAACCTAAAACGACAAAATTGTTGTTTTGAGTGTTTTTAGTTATAATCAAGTCAAAATTTTCAAAATACGTTTTGGATGTTTTCAAAATAATTTTTTAAAATGCCAAAAAGAATACATTTTTAAAAATATCAAAATGGACACTCAAAACACAATAACTAAAATGAATTTAAAACTCAAAATTCAAAACTAAAATACAAAAAGAACATTCTCTAACTTTTCATCTTACCCGAAAACTTTAACATTATGGCACATTTGCTATTTCATCGTTCTAAATAAATTAAAATTGATTTATAACTTATCTTATTTTAATTAAATGAAAATAATAATTTACATTGTCCGTGACTGGAACCTAATATATTGTTAATATTGTGCTAAATTATATAATTTTAATTCAATTACAGAATTAATTAGAAATGGTTAGAGTATGTATTGTGATGATAAATTATTATATATATATATTGAATAATTTTATAAATCCTATGAAACATATTGCAAGTAGAGGATATATACTTGTTCATTCCTTAAAATCATTTTTCTCTTACAAACCCAAATTTGCTATCATCGACATCGACATCGACATTTATATATGGGAGATTTCTATTTTTTTTTTTTTTAAGAAAGACTCAGCCGACACGGTTGGTTTACAAATGGGACCGGACCGTATCACTATTTTCACGCGCAATTTGCATAAAAGTGATCATTGGAAGATTATTAATTCAAAGAAAATAGAAAAGATAGGAAGGAATAAAGTTACTTGCTACTTGTATTAAAGAAATATAATATCAACCTTGAGTGTGTCCATCGCGGGAACTGATCGTACACCAACTTGCTTGATGAGTTATGTTTACGTTATGCTTAATTTATTTCTCAACTTGTTCATTGTCCTTTTCCACCAACTAGTAATAATTGAACAGTCCTGCTATATGAACAAGTTCAATGACATAAATTTTAACGGGAGACACACGTTATTTGTTTATTGAACAGTTAGAGAAAAAAAAAATCAACAAATTCTATCGAAATCCCATTTCAATAATCAACCCGCTATATGAGTAGGTTCAATGACTGAATTTTTAATAGGATGACACATGTCATTTGTGCATTGGACAGTTAGAACAAAAATAATATAAAAATCATTTGACTGAAGTTGTATAATTATAATTCAAAAGAAAAAAAAAATCAAAATTAACAAATTAATTAAATTATTCTAGTTGATTTTTACATTTCCCATAATATAATACTTCTCTGTCAAAATATGAAATACCCTTTCGCATTTAGGGATCATAAATCAATTCCATCTTCTCTAATTTACAACTTGCTTAATTTTTGTATATATTTTTTTAAAATAATAATAATAATAATCGTGTGACGACAAAATATTCTTAGTTCTTATTCATAAAAGGCTGGTAATTTAAAGTCAAATAAGTAGCAAACCACATGCTCCTTCATTGTATACTATTATTAATTTTAATTTCGACTAAGAAAGAAAAATCAAAATGAAGTAAAAATGTAACAATTTACTCAAAATAAATAGAATTAAGTTAGTAAGAGTCGGATATGGCAGCAAAATACCCTAATCCCGCCCCCACAAGTTGTATTGCTCTATCAAAGCAGGGGTCAAAACGAGGATCTCTACATGATCGATTATGCTCCGAACCCACCCAATTTTTCTTTGTTTTATATTTTTAGAAATTCGAAATCCGTATCATAACATAAAAAAGAAAAGTACTAAAATTATGTAAAAAAAACGATAAATAAAAATATTTTAATTTTCACTCCCTGATTCCAGCCTGACGGGGAATTTTTTTGAAAGTATTTAACATATATAAATCCTGAAATTAAAATAAACTAATGAAGAAATGGATACATGCATGCATTCCCAGCAAGTATAAAACGACAGAAATGAACTACTAAAAAATATATTGTTTATACCAAATTGAGTGCATGGGACCCATGGCTCGTACTGTGTGGGCCCTCTCTTCCATGATCGACTCTCTCAAGTTCAACAGACACGTTCCGACGTCAGAGACGGCTTCAGATGCATGCATACTCTCTTTTTCATTTTTCCTTTTTTTTTAATTAAAATTTGTTCATCTCAATCTGAATTTACTATTCTACCTATCCACTAAGAATTTTCACAAATAAAAAAAAGGCAATAGTTTCTTTGCCTCCATTTAACAAATTTAAAAATAAAAATTTGTGAGACGTATAAAAACGAATCCTATAAAGTATAATATTAAGTCGATTACACCCCTTCTAGAAATGTGAATGGTCTTGATTTTTTTTCAACTATGACGTGACAAGATAAGTTGCGAATATTTACAAAATTCAAAAATATTGTAGTCTTTGAAGAAGTTTATCGTCAAAGTATTCCACATGGAGAAAAAAATCAAAGTTGGATTGTGTGGGTCAAAATTCGAGGATGGAAGATAAAGAAAACTAGAAAGTTTAGGTAATTTATCAATAAGGTCCACTCAAATTAGGTAAAAACTCCAATAATCTTATATAAAGTTAGGTGGATTAATGGATTTTTATTTTTATTTATTATTTTTTTTGTCATATTAAATCTAGCAAACTGAAAGAAATAATATATGCACACACACAAAATTGAATTCAAATATTTTATGAATATGACGTGATTTGTCGTTATAGTAGAGCAGTAAAAATATAATTTTCAATGATTATATTAGTGTTTGGTTAAGATTTGAGATCTTACCTATTCGTTGATTTTTTTTTTCATATTTTTGTTCTTTTCGAGGAATTTCGTTTTCGTAATTGGATCGTTTAACTATGACAATTCTTTTTGCAAGAAAGTGAAATATAATGACATCACCTTAGGAATACTCATAAGGGTCAATTTATTTGAAAATTGTAAAAAATATATATATATTGAGACTATTCTCATATAAAGGAATATGACAAATAATCAGGACACTTAAATTAAATTAATCTAACAATCAGGTCTATATTATAAAACCCTTAAAACTGCGTATAAACACATCCAAACATATCAATTACCTTTTAAGTGGCTTTATTTTCGTTGCTCTCGACAAATCCCAAAAGAAAAATTAGGAAAAAAAACTTAAAAACACCCATTCAAATAAACAAGATCTCATCTAAAAAATTAAATAAAAAATATTCCTATAAATAATCACAGCTGACACCACACATGTGCCAGTTTATACATAAAATCACTTGTTATAATTTCATTGAAAAAAAACTAAAATATTAAGGAAAAGTAAAGCTAAAACAACCCTATTGGAAATGAGTTTTCCTATAATAAACGATCCATCTCTTCTCCTTTAAAGCGAGAAGTACTAAATGGACCTTAGACTAGAGCCAAGAGACAGATCCCAATACTGAATACCCACACTCAAGGAACAGGCCAACGCAGCTTACAGGTAAGTCGATCAGAGCAAGGATCAAAGAAAGACGTTAGAGCGAGTACATGTTTAGTTCCATCTATCTCTTTCGGGAAAAAGGCAGGTACGGTCAAAACAGAAGTCAGTTAGTGGAGTCTGGTACTCTTAGTCAAGTGATTCGATCAGTAAACGAAAAAGGAAAACCCCTTCTTTCAAGTCAAGTGGAAGAAAAAGACAATGCACTTCTGACGAACAGAATCTATCCTTTCGACTCAAGGCTCAGTGCTCGGCAGGTAGTAGATAAAACGATTAGTTGCCACCATGTGGCCATTTTGTCACCCCNCTGTTAGTCAAGTGATTCGGGCAGTAAACGAAAAAGGAATTCCCCTTCTATCAAGTCAAGTGGAAGAAAAAGACAATGCACTTCTGACGAACAGAATCTATCCTTTCGACTCAAGGCTCAGTGCTCGGCAGGTAGTAGATAAAACGATTAGTTGCCACCATGTGGCCATTTTGTCACCCCTATATCAACCCTCGTGTTATCAAAGCAAAACTCATTGGAAATACTTTTGCAGAACCATCAAAATCCCTTCCCAACCAGATTCTTACACGTAGCATAATCAATCACTATAAAATAAAAGAGGCAAAACATTAGCACGCCACGTGTCACAATTTCCTATTGTCGTAAAAATTCAATTTTTTTCCGCCATTTCCCCCACACGCTTTGCTTTCTCAATTTCCCCCACAAATTTGACATGCCATTGCTCTTTCCTAATTTTTCCACTCAATCAACCATATCTCTTTACTCCTATATTCCCCACATTGGTTTCTTTTGATAATAAAGTTCGCCAATTGGAGGCTCAAAAGTATACTTGCTTCATGTTGCCTGCTTTGATAATCTACTATCTAAATTGTTATTTATGGTTCGATGTTCTATCCACATGATCCTATCATTTTTGCATCTACTTATTTTTAACATTAACCAATTAACGTGCAACGCACGTTCACCCCACTAGTTTTATAAAAAAGGAGAGAAAAAGAAAGGGATCAGATCAAATACCCCATTCATATACGTTTTAAAACCTACATTTCGAGGAGGTGACTGGACCGTAGTGCTTTGACGTAGTTTCAATCCCATAACTCTAGTTGGATATATGTAGGCATATATAATTATAGTACTGTCCACCTAACACTCATTCAATTTTTACACATACAAATACTTCTCCACCATATTATAATAGTAATATTGTGTATTCAATCAAGAAAAACGAAAGGTTGGTAAATTCAAACTACCCAAAAATTATCATATATAATACCGTGTATTCAGGAAAAACAAAAATTAGGTCAATTCAAACTACCCAGTTTGTATAAATTTCAGAAAATCCATAAAATATCATATCGTTATAATTTCATAAAATAAACCAAAATGTTACAAATTAAAACAACCCTCCTCGAAATACTTTAGATAATTTGCTAACGAACAAAATCGCTTCATATTTCACGCATAACATCATCAATTTGAGAAAGAAATTACACAAAAAAAAAAAAAAAAAAA
>CAIGRB010146200.1:34964-52962 GCA_903798255.1 Fraxinus quadrangulata
TTTATGTATCATATAAATATATCACAACAATTAATTTCTCTATATATAATTAATTTAACCATTTATCTTTCTAATCATCATTTTTTTTTATTAACAAGAAACAAAATGTCACTTTTTTCCCTTCAAAATTTATTGCCATTATTTTTTCTGATGCTCTCATGGTGGGTACACTTATTCAAAGAGTTGTTGTTAAATGGTATTCATTTCTCTCTCTAGGTTTTTGCATTTCGTTTTATTTACCAATTTAGTTTTTTCAGTCTTTCAGTGTCATTGTATTGATTAATATTTTAATTAAATTAATGCTTCTCTATGTGTTACGTAATCTGGTTTGAGGTTTTCCCGATCCACTTATTCTTTTTTTCTTTTTTTTTCTTTTTTTTGTACTGAAGTTTAAATTTTGTATTTTGTCTTCCTATTTTCCTGATTATGTATAATATTTTTTAATTGTATTCAAATATTTTTTTAGTTAAATCCAATAATTAAATTTAACCACATATTTCATGAAAACCAAAATTTTTTAACCACATATTTCATCAACTACTAAAAAATGATTTTAATCTCCACCGAACAAGGCTATATGGTCTAACTCAATTATTTTGTGAATATGATTTAATTTAGGGTAATTGTATCCACATCGTAATTTTTTATTTCTTGCACCACATTTGAATTACATTTAATGTTTTTAATCTTTGCTAATTATAAAACTTATATCTATAATAATTTTTCATGTCATTCATATCTTCGAACTTTCCATTATTTAACATATTTTGTATTTGATAACATTTTTATGTCCAAAAGTTAGATGAAATGTTTTGATAGAAATTATCATTAATGACGAGATGTACTAATTAACGAAAGATCGAAGATAAAAATTCGACAAAAAAAGTTAAGAAAATAATTGCTACAATAACAAAGATTGAATAATTTATTTTTAATTAAAACAAAGATTGGACTATTTTTACTGTCCAATTCGTATAAATTTTAGAAAATCCACGTCCACACAATTACTACTACAACTATTGCACATGATATCCCGTGCCAGATTATCACATGTAATATTATGTATTCAGAAAAAACAAAGATCGAATCAATTTAAATATCAAATCGGTGTGTTTTGGAGTGGGTATAATTGATTTAAATGGTTTTAGTAAATAGACGTAGAACTTTAAATTAATTTAATCTGAGGGATATGATTATTTGTCAAATCTCTCAATAGGCAAAATGGTATATTAATTACAGGGTATTGTTGCATCACTTTTTCACCACACATTCTCCTATGTTCCAAAAATTCTATTCTCATTTTAATGAGATTCAAACACACACGTATAAAGTTTTTATTGGGATAATGAAGTTTCACGTAAAATTGTTCATTCTTATTTATTGTACAACTTATGAAGTTTTTATTTATCCATTATCAATTAAATATAACAAAAAATACGAATGAATTATGGTATTAATGTAACATACTATTTTAGCCTAGTAACATAAAATTTTGAGCCCTGACAATGCCAAGTGGCCAGCTCCCCCACCTGTCACAGGGGCTGGCCCCTGACATGGGTCTGTGGCAAAGTGGAAAAAAATTTAATTTTTTTTTTGAATTTTGTCAATTTGTCAAAAAGAATTGATAGATACAGTGACGATGAAGCGGTGATAGAAGATAATTGAATAGAACAATTGACTGTATTTTAAACAGTTCCATGATAAAATGTTATATGACGTTATATAATTTTTTTTTTTTTGACAATGTAGTGATTGAAATTTTTCTCTATCAAACAAGGGGAAATCTTAGCAGTGGATGTTGTTTGGAGTACCGAAGCATATGGATGATTTGCTGTAATAATTTGATTATGAACTGGAAATGTCATTTGTTTGAGAAATTTGCAGAAAAGGAACGATAAAAGAAAGGGCTTTAATGGACGGAAACTCTTGTCTCATTATGCCCATTTATATTAGTTAAAAAATTGATAAAACTATAAATTAAAGTTAATTAATTAATTTTAATCTTAGATTTCGTACAACTCATTCTTTTATCGATGATAAATTTTATCAACTTTTATTGAAATTTAATAAGAATCTAATTTTAACACAACCAAACAAGGGCATAATTAGGGCTTAAGTTCGAGATACTTACATGATATGTTTTAGGTCAAAATTTTTGAGGTTCAAAATTTTCACGTCGAATAAGGATAAAAATATTAAGTAATGGGTAATTTCTATTTGCAATAAATGAGTAAGTGCACTTTATTCAGGTGAATCATGCAACATGTACAACATTTGTTTATAATATTGATTGACAACATCTTATTTGACATCATTATATCCATCCATTTTAAAATATGTTTTCTATATCACATATTAGGATTTTGACAACACATAATTGTCAACTATTGTTGTCAAAAGATAATAGTCTTTTTCATAATTATTTTTTAGGTCTTATCTTCTAAACATTTTACTTTCTTTTACACGGAGTTTGAATAGTAGCACTAGGATATAGTTTACGAAAAATGATTTAAGGAGTCAACATCTCGATTAAAATCTAACCGCGTTATGTAGAATCTTCTTACACTACACTAAAATTCACGTTTTATCGTTACAAAGATTCTTCCAATTTGTAAAATAACATTCCAATCGAACAACATCATTGAGTCACATCCACCCCCAAGTACAATCACGAACTCTTATACTTATCTTTTAAAAGACCTTCTAGTTCCACATTCAGATTCCTTTGCTCTTTAAGAAGCTACCAAAATGACGAGTAAACTTCCTTGTATACTAAATTTTATCGTGTCATAAATTTGGATCAAGAACTCTTACACATATCTAGAATCAATTTTCTAATTCGAGTGCATGTTTGGACAATATTACAAATTTCTTGTAATTTAGCCAATGTTTGATGGTCATTATTTGGCCAAAACAATATTTTGATTGATTTTTAGGAGAACGTGTGATTAAAAATTAAGGAAAAATTTTGAATTTACGTGCAGAATATTTTATTTTGTGAATGTGTAGTTGAAAATGAGTATATAAAAAAAAAGTTTTTAAATAATGATTATCAAACAAGAGCTTAATAATTAAAATTAAACATTAATTTTAACATATATTTTACGAGACTCGCAACTACAAATATTATTCGATTATCCATTACACTTTTCTTATAGTTCGGCTCGTCAAAGTAACGAGCCGAGCTCAAGCTCTTTCAAGCACGAGTCCAGCAACTTGTGCTCATGGGTCTAGTCAATCCACGAGCTCGATTTTTTATAATATTTTTGATTTTTTTGTTCATATTTTTTACGACACCATGAGCTCAGCTCGTGAAGGCTCGACTCGCCGAAACGAACCCATTTGAAATGAGCCTGAGCTGTCCATTGATCGAACTTTGTTGAGTTGAAGTGACCAGCAACTAGGCCTTTTGCCACCCCCCTACAAAAGGACAAGAAATGCTATTTTATCCGCAACACAAGGTCATTTACGTCAAATCAGAGTCCTGTACCGAAAATGATGACCTAATAAGGGTAAAAAGGACAATTCACTCAGTGACGCCACCTCGTTCCTTCCGATAACTTGCCCCTATCTATTTGCTCACCAGCTATAAAACAACTATCAATTATCATCTCTTGAATCTTCATATTCTATTTTATATGAAAAATCACTTCTTTTTCATTAAAAAAAAGTTTGCCATTTGATACCAAAAAACTCAGTAAAAGAAAATAATCAGAAATGTGTGGAGGAGCTATCATATCGGATTCGTTGATACCTAGCCGATCATCGCGCAAGCTGACGGCTGACTTGCTATGGGGCAGTAGCGCCGCCGCTGATCTGGCCAACGGAAAGAGGAAGATTCCGGGGAGCTACCACTCAAAACCACTGAGATCTAAGCCGGTTGGTGATATGATTATTGACGATGATTTCGAGGCTGATTTTCAGGACTTTAAGGATTACTCCGATGATGAAGTGGAGATCGATGTCAAGCCATTCGCTTTCTCTGCTTCCAAAAACTCCGGCCTTCGGGGTAATTAATTAATTTATATTTTTGTTCTTTTTTCCCCACTTTTTATTATTGGTTTTTTTGAATCGTCTGATGTTTGTTGCTTGATGTAAAGATTTTTTGATGTTAGAAATTTTTTTTGGACTCTGATAATTTGCTCTAGTGCTTGATTACGATTTCCTGTTTTAGGATCAATGTTTGTATATTGCATATGTTTTTTTTGTGAGAGAATATTTATTTTTGTGGTTGTGAATAATATTAATGGGTTGGTTTTGTGTCATTTTTGGATTAAAAATTGAAATTCATCGATGTTAATGTGGATTTAAGAATGATTCTGTGAAAATATTGGGGTATGTATGGTGTTACTATTTTGATGAAAGGTTTTTGTTGAAATAACGAAGGATTGATATCTGCGATTCTGATTTATGTATGTTTTGACACCATCAGATATAATCTGGGATTAGATAATCATTTTTTTTTTGTACAGACTAGATCTTAAAAATGATCTTCTTGCAAGAGAGAGAAAATTGCACGAGCATGATTAAATTATATTGCATCAAAATCTGGTCTTTCAGAATTTCTGTTTCTCTTTGATGTTGTGAAGAAAAGGAAATAACTGGAAGAATATAAATTTTGAATGCTAATCATGCAAGTTTCGGGCATAACTTGTTATATTATCTTTCTCTGGTTGATAGGATTTAAGGTTCTTATGTTTTCATGACTTTGATAGTACTCTCATGAACATAAGAGATTGTTTGTATTTGGCTTCTGAATCGGAGTAGAAGCATATTTTGAGTCGAGAACAAACATGGTCTTTCTTTGTGTTTCACTCGGGATAGATGAAGCAATTGGATCAAATAAACTGAAATCTTTTGTTCAATTTACCTGCTTCTTTCTGAGTTCATTTTCTGTATTTCTTCAATCTATGTTTGTAATTTTATGGTGTCTTGATCCCTTGCTTCGACTTTGTTTATAATATTCTTTTTGTACCTTCTTCTCTTGAAGGTTCCAAACCTGTAAAATCTGCCGAGACTGATGAGGATGCTGAAAAGTCATCAAAGAGAAAGAGGAAGAACCAGTACAGAGGGATCCGGCAACGCCCATGGGGTAAATGGGCTGCTGAGATCCGAGACCCTAGAAAAGGTGTCCGAGTTTGGCTTGGAACTTTTAACACTGCTGAGGAAGCTGCAAGAGCTTATGATGCTGAGGCTCGTAGGATCAGGGGCAACAAAGCTAAGGTAAATTTTCCTGAAGATGCTCCAGCTTCTGCCACAAAACGTGCTGGTAAGGTGAATCCTTGTGAACGGCTTACTAAGGAAAAATCAGACCATGTTCAGCAAAGCACGAACCAGAATGTGACTTTCATAAACATGCTGGACAATGGCAACTATGATTCATTCAGCTTCCCTGAAGAGAAACCGCCAACAAATCAGTATAGCAATGCTGATTTTTACCCTTCCGAGGGTGTATTGGGAGTACAATCACTTGCCCCTTCTGATGGTGTTAATATCTACTTCAGCTCTGATCAAGAAAGCAACTCTTTTGAATGCTCGGACTTTGGAGTGGGAGAAAATTGTGCTAAAACTCCAGAAATTTCATCTGTCCTCTCGGCTGTTATTGAAGACAATCAAACTCAATTTGTGGAGGATGCTAGCCCAGCAAAGAAACTCAAGTCAGATTCTGGAGATTTGGTGTCTGCTGCTGAAAACACTGAAGTCCCATCATTTGAGTCCCAAATGAAGCCCTTTCAGATGCCATATCTGGATGGCAATTGGGAAGCTTCACTCGATGCCTTCCTCAATGGAGATGCAATTCAAGATGGTGGGAACGAAATGGATCTTTGGTCATTTGATGATGTTCCGGCCATGTTGGGTGGAGTATACTGAGCCCTGTTGCTGGCTATCTGTATATAAGTCTTCATGTTAGTGAATTTTGTCACTTTCACAGCTCTTAATATCTTTATTTATATCCTTTTGGTCTTGATCAAGCATAACTGCTTGCTGGTTTTCTCCCTTTTGTCTTCTTAGGTGCATTGTTGATGATCGAAGTGGATGGATTTCAAGCATACTTCGGCCATAATGGTGTGCTGTACAAGACTGGCTAAATAAGCATTACATAGGCATTAGGGTTTAAGCTATCTTTTGAGACTTCTAATTTGGGATGATTTTAAATTTCTGTGTGGATGTTGGCTTGTAACCTGTAGCTTCTGTTATGCCGTGTTTGTTATTTGCTACATTGAATCTCTTCGTGTAGACAGTATGCTATTTTTCCTACAGCATTAATATGACTTCATTACCAGCGTCTTGTTTTCTGTATACTAAGGTGGCCATAGGAGTCGAGACCTGATTTTCCTTCTCTCTCGGTCGAATTTTGAATACTGAACTGCTTATCTTGTGATGCTGAGACTAGGAAGTTTTGAATTACTACCAATGAAATCAGTTCTTATTCATGTATGTCTAGAAAATAGAAAATATTCTACTGATAGTTTTTGAATCATGAAGTCCTAAAATAGTATGTTCTAATACGGTACAGTAATAAGATTTATTTTGTCATTTCTTTTTTAATATTGTTCAATTCTATTCAATGCGAGCAGGTAGGACTAGTACTACCAATGACTTGGTATAGAATTTTTGATCGCATGCGCCGCAGAAGTTTAGTCGGTGTAAGCATTTGAATGATTTAGTTGAGAATTTTAGGCGGACAAACACTTGCCTGATTTGATAGAAATTTAAGACGATATATGCACTTGCATGTTTTCATGGAGAATTTTAAGTTGCATAAACAATTAATTGTTGTGTCAAGAATGGAATGATCCACAAATTAATTGATGTGTCATGTTGTTGAGCTAAATATCGATAATTTCCGTTTGATTGTGACGACCTAAATGTTTAATTATTGCTGAATTTTTTTTCTTATATTGGTGAAAAATTATCTATGTTTCGTAGTTTGTTATAATGTGCATGTGTGTGTCTATATATGTTCAGCTTTGTTACACTTACATTCAGGTTTACATTCTACCATGTGGTATATAATTTTGCTATTGATTTGTCCAACATATAAAATAGTGAATGTCATCAATTTTGACACATTGAAATGTTGTCCGTAAACAAAGAATGTACAAATAAATTAATTCATATGCGCTTTAATTTAGAATGTTGCATTTGACTAGTTTAAGTAATTGAGGTTAAATGTGTATATTTAACAAACTAAAAATTTGTTTCTCTACTTATGGTAAGTTCAAGATTCATCACTTACTAACAGAAAAAATTGTAAAGATAATCAATGATTCAAGGATCTCTAGTAAATTACATTTTAATTGTTATGATGAAAATGAATTAATTAGTAGGAGTTAAGGCTTGGTTTTCATATTTTTTAATACTGTCATGTTTTATTCAATCCTCTGAATATGCCATAAAACAATAGATTGAACCCTACAAACGGACTACAAACAATTGTTAATCGAATTTATTTGTAGCTATTAGAGCAAAGGAGTGGCAAACAAGCCAATGGACTAACCGAGCTCGAGTGTCATCCTGATTAGAGTATCTTCAAAAGACTCTTAAAAAGTGAGATACTATTTATTCTAAAGAGTAAAGCTTTAAAAGTAGGTTTGGATAGACTATTTATTTTAATTTTTTAAAATAGAGAGTAAGAGTACATTTGGAGAGTGAAGCTCATTCTTTATTTGTATTTTATCGTGATTGCATTTATTAAAATTACAAATTTCTTTGTTCCGCCCCTTAAATTATTCATATTATTTGTGTCTGATTTGAATAGGGCCACCTCGATCATATAGAGGCCCACTTCAAGGCAGTCAAAGGAACTCATTTGATAAGTAACAAAGGTCAACACTTAAGGTTGAACAATAGAGGTCAGCTTAGAAGGTCAACCAACATGAGCCATCATTAGGAAACATCATCATAATTAGATTAAAAGAACGCCCCCATATGATATCAGCATCACCCCTTATAGCCAATCAAAAGCAAGAAGGTGTCTTCCCTGAAGTCATCATCGACCATTACCACCAATCAAAGAAAAGCAATAATAGCCTAGGATACAGAGTATGACCTAGAAGTCATGATTGTCTGTCATCACTGGACTTTCTAGCCAATGCGAACTAGGACGATGACACATATTACTAGGTTGGAAACTATAGTTTGACAAAGGATACTTTAATTTTGCACTAAAGCCTCTTGTATAGAAGGCGGCTCATATAACGTCTACAGAAATTTAAAATTGGCCTAAGCTGAATTGAAGTGGCATTAGTGTTTATGCATTGCAAAAGTAGAAAAAGTGAAAGGAAATTAACATACCACACCACCTGCCATTGAGATTTCATCCCGCCTTAAATTTACTGAGATTTACCCTGTCGAATCGTCTCTCCTCGGAGCTGAAGTCGTTAGATCGATTGCCAGCTAAGGCGAAACAAGGGGCTCATTTGTACACACTCAACCGCGACATCGACAATAGCCGCTTCCCCAAATTGGAACCCCTACTCCTCAAATGCGAAGATGGTGATGCCCAACTCCGATGACGACAAAACCAGTCTTAACTCCAGAAAACCCAAGTGAGCGACGTTATGTTTTTCATCTTTATGTTTCTGAACTTATTTTGGTTTTTCATAATTTGTTTCTTTTGGTACTGTGATTCAAACCCAATGAATTATTTTTTGTTGTTTCATTATCTGATTAAAGTATGCTGTAATTTGCCTGAATGAGTGGGTTTATGTAGTTGTTGCTGAAGGAGTGTATTTATGTAGTTGTTGATTATTTGTGGACAATGTTAACACGTTGAGATTACATTTTACAATTAATTATTCAACTGAAATTGGTTTCTATTTTGTCGAACATTATCACTTATTGTGTTGTAGTAGGAGGTTCTATGGAAGACGTACATGATGAATTTTTGGTGGAGAGAGATGTTGACAAGAATATTGCGAACAATATGATATTAGTGGAGGAGGAAATGTTAGGAGAAGATGGTCCAATGGTGCCGAGGTGCCGAAGATGGGTTTGATGTTCAAGGATGAAAAAGAATTGTGAGATTTCTACAATGGATATGCATATCATGTAGGTTTTCTAGTTATGAGAAGGAATTTGAAAAAGGGAAACGATGGAAAAATCAAATATGTGACATTCACATGTAGCCGTGAAGGCCGAAGAAGCACTAGTACAAGTGGTTCTTTGAGGTCCCAACCAACAATTCAGATAGATTATAAAGCTATGATCACCGCATCTTCAGATATTCATGGAATCTGGAGAACTAACACAGTCCACCTCGACCACAATCATAAAACAAGTTTTTCGAAGTTTTATATCGCTGCAATCGAGAATTAAGTTCACATGTCAAATAGAAGCTTGAAGTGAATCATATGGCGGAAATCCCTTGCACAAAAGTTTCAACTTTGCAGTGGTTGAAGCAGGTGGATATGAAAGTAAGAATTGCGTAGAAAAGGATTGTCAAAATTATATTGAACATGTGAGGTGATTAAGATTTGGTGAAGGAGATGCCACAACGATAGAAGCCTAATTTTCCAAGATGCAAGCCCAATGCTCAAGATTCAACTTTAGTATGGATGTAGACGATGAGTCTAGACTGAAGAATATATTTTGGGCAGATAATAGGTCAAGACTAGCGTACAAGGAGTTTGGCAATGTTCACATTTGATACCACTTATCTAACTAATAAGTACGATATGTCTTTCGTCCCTTTTGTTGGCGTTAATCATCATGGACAATGTACACTGCTCAATTGTGGTTTGTTGTCGAATGAGGACACGAATATTTTTGTGTGACTATTTAGGACATGGCTACAATGCATGCACGGAAAAGCTCTCCATTGAATAATTACCAATCAAGATAGGGCCATGCAAAATGCGATTCAGATTGTTTTTTCAAATACGAGGCATAGATGGTGTTTGTGGCATATTTCGAAGAAGTTGCCAAAATTACATCTTGGGTATGAATGTCAACAACTCAGCGAAGTAAGAGTATGAATGCGTTCTTCAACGGGTATGTTCATTCGAAGATCTCGTTGAAGCAATTTGTTGAATAATATGAACAGACATTGAAGAATAAGGTTGAGAATGAGTTCCATGCCGAATTTAAGCTAAACTCGCAAATGGTATCGTGTAAGACCAATGTTGGAGAAGCAGTATCATAAATCTTACACAATTTCAAAGTTCAGGAAAGTTCAAGTCGAGTTCACTGGGCAAGTTTATTGCGTCCTCATATCTACTATGGAGGAAACTTCAGGGATGATGTACTAACTACGGGAGGTTGTCATGTACGATGACCAAGGGAAGATAAAAAAAATTTCGTCTCATTTCAGAGAGACAGTTGTGAAATTGTTTGCAGTTGCCACTTGTTTGAGTTTCAGGAAATTCTGTGCCGGTATGCTATCGTTGTCTTGATCCATAATGATGTCACATCATTGTCGGAGCGGTATATACTACGGAGATGGAGAAGAGATGTTTTTAGAGGATACACCAGGGTCGCAATGAAATATGATGGGTTGGTTAGTAATCCTGAACAGTTGAGATACGACGATATGTTACAGGCTTTTACAGAGGTTGCAAACCTCGCGGCTGATAATGAAGTGCGGTCCTATGCGATAAAGGAGTGGATAATTAATAAAAAACAAGAGTTAAGTACAATTAAGTTAGGTAGTGGTAGCAATGTCGTTTCACAACACACTATTCAGTTAGCTTCGCAGTGTAATGAATTCGAAAATAATGGCAGCAGAAGCATACGAGATCCTATTGTTGAGAAAAAAGGGCACACCGAAGAAGCTTTTGAGAAAAAGCCAGTTAGAGTCCTTTTCAAAGAAAGCAAAGGAATGTTGGTTGGTCTTTTTATCTCCTTGGACAATATTCCATTACAATTACTATTTAATATGTGTGTACGTGCAGGGTACGTCGACTTCAACAAAAGGAAAGAGATCGATGTCCAGGTACAGTAATATGACATCGGTTGCACCTATCATTCAGGCATCTGCACAACATTCTATGCGGACACCGTTTGCATATCACAACTATTATTGGTTAGTATACTTAGCCCTTTGTTTGAGCTACATTTTTGTAAAAAAAAAATATATTTTTGGTTAATAATGAACACTATTCATGAAGGTATTTTTTTCTCCAAGAAATGGGGGCTCAAACAAGCCCTTAGTTTATAATGATTATTTGTTACAAGATTTAATTGAGTTGTTATTCGTTGTAGGGCGACATAGACATTCATGCCTTCCTGAAACACTTGCTGCCTCAAATTTGGTCCCTCCAACATCAACAAATCTCATGTTCAGTTCTCAAGGTTTACACATATTTAAATGTTTACATTTGCATTCGATTAGTTTGTATACGCATACTTACATTTATATTGTACGATAGGTCGTTCAGTTCCATACTATCCACATTTCCCGCAAGAAGGTGGCCCCCCAACCTATGAAACAAATAGAGTTCAAATGTTTGAAAAGCACTACGGGTTTTGCTCGGCAGAAAAGAATTGGCTTGATGTATTGTAACATAGGGAAAAGTTGGAGTTATTTAGGGGATGTTCTCTTTGCCGTTTTCATCCTATTTTCTATTTTCGATTTTTCAAAATAGTGAAAACACGTTTACTTACCTATTTTAAAAAAAAAATGAATTTCCAAAAACGAGTTTAAAATTTACAAAGAAAATCGAAAATATTAAAAATATCATTTTTGGTGTTTTCAGTTAAAACAAAACCAAAATTTTCAAAATACATTTGGGTTGTTTTCAGTTATGCCACCAACAAAACCCATCACCATCGCCGCTTGCACCACACCACCGTCGTCGTACCGCCGTCGTACCATCGTCGCCGTCGTACCACCAAAACCACCGCCGACGACGTCGTGACTTAAAACCACCGCCACCGCCATAGCAACAACAGTAGAAGAAGCCGACGACGTCGTGACCCAACCACAACAGAAGAAGAACAGTAGAAGAAGCCAGCGACGTAACGATCTAAAACCACCGCCACATCCACAATAGCAGAAGAACCTGACAACGCCGCATCCAACCACTGCGCACTATGAACCCAATCACCGCACCCAAACCAACCACCGCATAAAAAAATAAAAATAGAGATGAAGACGCCGACGATGGCAGGGAGGGCCACTCATTGCTCGTCGCGACAGCTCCGCCGTGGTCTTCGGCGCCGATGGCCTTGCGAGGGAGACGATAGAGAGGAGGGGAAGAAAAGAGAGAGATAAGAAGAAGAAGAGAACAAGTTTTCCAATTTTTTATTTTTGAAAATAATTTTTCAAAATGACAAAAAGAATACATTTTCGACAATCTTAAAATACACTCAAAACACAAAATCTAAAATGAATTCAAAACTCAAAACTCAAAACTGAAATACGAAGAGAACAGCCCTTAGCTTTTTAGGCTTCTCGGGACATGTTTTTTCACTTCTTCTAATTTGTTATTGAACTAGACTCTTCTACTTTTTATTTCCTAGTTAATGGAAAACATTTTGTAGATCCTATGAGGATTTCGTTTCTCTTCTTTTACGGGATGTTGGAGATGGAAATTAATGGAAATGCACCAATTATTAAGTTTACTTTGCAAGTGAAAGTAACTAGCAATTAGCAACATGATTTAATATACACCAAAAGTAATCAAGGAACAACATTGTGAGTTATAAGATTTATTTCCCGTCCAGTCATGATATTACAAACCTAACAACATAACTAGAACAATGCAATAACAAATATAACTACTCATCGTGCCGGCCCCCTTCCTTTTCCGTTATCGTCCGAGGGCTCTTTGCCTTTGCGAAATCACATTTAAAGAAATCTCAAGGTTTCGTTTCTCAGTTATTCGAGCTAGACTTTCGAACATGTTTGACAAATTATCAACTTCCTTTTTGGCAGTAGGATTCATTGCTTTGTCAATGGTACTCGACTAATCGATTTTTTTTTTACCCAGTCAAGAAATCCACAATCAATACTACAAGTTTTGAATAGCTGTCCTTTGTTATTGCCCTCCTTTTCAACCTCAAAACATTTCTTACGCACCATGGACAACGACGTTTTCTATTGCAGAAGAAGTGATATGTGCTTCTATAACTATGACAAACATCATAATTCCTGCCTCTCATCCCTACATGGGAAACAACCACATGCATCTAAGTTAGTATACATACGATCTCTAACACAATGATCACTAATATGTTGGTGCCAGGAAATAGCAATATACATAACTACCAGGTTATTACATTACACCATTTTTATGCCAATTACAAAAAATTAATCAAACTATAACAATTGGACATAAAATGAGATGGACACATACAAATGAGATTCAAAGTGCTCTCACTGTTTACAATCTACCAACAACACGCAAAGGAATTGGACATTGATGTTGAGGTAAATTGCCAAGTTAAAAAACCAAACAAGGAAACACCTTAAATGAACAACTCTTTAAAGAGGAGCAGAAGATCAGTCAACAAGAATGTGACAAACGCAAAGTCTCATTCAGAAGATATTGCAAGCTCACTTCTTACAATTTACCAACAACACGCAAAGGCCGAACATATTGCACATAACACGGTAAACCAAACTATTAAAATTCTCCCAAAGATTCCACTTCTGAATGTAGCTCACTCCAACTTTGCAACAGGGGAAAATAACCTGACTGACTAAAATAAAGACACGCTAAAATATAAACTAATCCCATTTCACAACTTCTCAACAAACTTATAAATGATCCCATGATTCTATATGTTCAATGAAACGTAGCGGTAATTTGTTGAAAACCCCAAAAAAATTATATTTTCAAATCGTGTACAGTGGGTGCGGAAAAACCCATAAATAATTTGTTAAAAACCCCAAAAATCCACCTTCTCAAAACTTTACGCAGTAGGTAATAGTTCAAGGTCTAAAGACATCGATGACAACCGGAGTTAATGACAACAACGGCGATAAAATCAGTAGGGTTATTGCGGTTTGAACACTCGATAATATGACAAAGGTAAATACGTTGTATTATTTGTTGTTTGATGGATTGACGGCAGTCGATGACATTGATGAAAGCGCTGACGACGTCGACACGAATTAAGGGTTTCAATTCGACGGGGAATTGGTTGGGGCAAGTGGCATGAGAAAGTGGAAGCCTTAGGTTTTTTGTTTTCAACTTGACGTGTTTTGCTTTTTTCTTTTTAAATAATGCTTGACAACTCATCTGGAATACTTATTGAAAGCTCAAGAATGGCTAACCAAGAGGTGGTGAATTGATTTTTAAAAGTTTTTTAATTAACTACTCAAGATTTAAATTAATGATCACACAAATGATAATGAAATATTTCAAACACAAATAAGCACATGGACGAACCGATATAAAACTTGCACAAAGTAAAAACGTTAAGTAAAATGGTTAGAGAGTGCAAATAATGTAATATGGAGGTTTGATCCAACGCTTATCTACGTCTCCCGTTACCAAGCTCTCCATTATGAGTAAGGCCTTTTTCACTATATTGATTGACTTATGGTGCAATCCAACCGATGACTTACAATCAAGGAGCACCGATCTTTTTACAATGTTGAGCTTTCCGGGACCTCAACATGATTTACAATAGATTTACAAGTGAAACCCATAGCTCTTTATCGAATGATAGAATCAAAGTTGATAATGAGAAGAGAGGAGGCAAACACTTTAATAGATGGTAATGAGTATAGCTCAAAGCGTTGAAAAGAAAAACTTCCTGAAGAACTAAAGTTTTCACAAAGTTAATCACTCAAACGTTTTTCAAGAATTTAATACTTTTGATCTTTTTAAAGATGAAGAATAAGGTAGTTGTGATTAATGAAAACCTCACTTTAATACTCAAGAATTGTTATTGCAAGTGGAGAAAGAATGTGGTATTTATAGTACTCAAGCGGTTAAAAGATCTGCCCTATCGGACGCACCGTACCGGACGTCCAATAAATACCGGACGGTCAAATATCCATTATATTTTTTTAGAAAATGGAACATTAGAAAAATGACAGTTGGAGCCAAAATTTGGGATACCGGACGTCCGGTATGCATACCGGAGTCCCGGACGTCCGGTACGCCACTTTTGGCTCGGAAGGTCCTCATTTCTTATTTTCATCAAATGTAGGTCCTCGATGGACGTTTTAAAATATTTTTCAAAGTACTTGTCATATTTAAAATATGTGTTTCAATTTTTACATTTGAAAAACCTATTTTTCAAGTAAAACATTTTGTCGTGAGTTTTGAATCGTAAAATCAAAATTTTGAGCTTGTCACGATGCATTACCAAGTATTAATATGTTTTACCTTTACATATAATCGTGAAACGTCTAAGTGCTTAGTTTGAACATTATGACTTGCATTGTTTGACGGTACTTCGACTTTTATCTCGATTCGCGTTGAGGCATTCTTTTACGAGTTTTTACAGTATCATTTTTCATAACCTCGAATTTCGTGTCATCAATTACTTGGCCTCGAACTTTGTGCCATCAATTTTATTCATATACAATAATCACTATAAACACTTGAAATCAATTTATTAGTAATAAACACAATTTGTTTGAAATAATTAAAATGAGACGTCAACCATATATCAACATTTATGTCAAAGACTCTTCTATACATGTAGTGGCATTGCTAATTTTGTAGCCTATATAAGGACGAAAAGGCCCAATGAAATGGGCAAAACTGATTAAATTATCAGTAATACGCTATTGAGCAACTTTCCAGCATATATACAAGCTTTTTCTCCACAAAATATCAAAAATCAGCGTAACTACTTTGTTTGAATCTCTTTAAGTTGATCTAGAACTACCACGTTAATATTAGTCATAACACATTATATAGGATATTTGAGCTATTGAAATCTTTAAAAAATATATATACTAATTCATAAATGGGAAAAATCAGTAAATGATTGTTGAAAATAAATGAAAATAAATATCAAAAATAAAGAATTTATTGGAGTATGTAAAATATTGTACTCTTTAAATTTAAAGACTCCATTATGATATTACATACTCTTTAAAACTAAAAAGTATTTTGGAGATGTTCTTAGAATGTATTAACAAAAAAAAAGGGTTAAATGGCTCAATGAGTAAATAGGTAGGATTGTTAGGTGGAAGAAAACTTTTGAAAGAATTGAAGGGTCAATTGAGCATATATTCCACAATTGATGTGGCATCTTTTTAGCAATTTGCATTTTTAAGAAAGAATATATGCTCAATTAACCCTTCCATTCTCTTGGTAGAGATATTTAGACATATAAACCACTTGCTTGATTTGATCGAGAAGATCAGACGATAGGTCAACGCCTAAATTAGTTGAAAAATTTAAATCGTACAATCACTATGTAATTTGGTAGAGATATTTAGAGTTTAGACATATAGAACACTTTCTTGATTTGATCGGTAAGTTCAGACGATAGATAGTGTTGACCTCCAAATCTAGTTGGGACTCAGTGTGTCAATAGATCCCGCATCCACTCTTCTCAAAGCGTATGTTACCTACACACTTAGAATGCACACATTAAACGCACAAGACCGTAGCCTCTACAAATATAAAAGGACGGGAAAGGCTGCTATTGTATGCTCTCTTGGGCTCAAGTATGTCATAAATATGATAGTAAAGTGTATTGATTGCGGGAGTGACACTTAGAGAAGATAATATAATTTGAAATCAAATTTGTATTTTGAGAAAGTACGAGAATACTAAAAAGTAGATAATCCTTGAATGACACTAAGTGTGAGTATTTATAAGCCATAGAAAGAAATACAAGCTTCCTAAATATTTAACACATGATCGTATCCCAAAGACTCACTGGTCAAGTTCCATCACATCACAATGTTGTGTTCTAGGCATCAATAGGTTTGCAAACCCACACACTATCCTAGCAGATAAAAAATGTTGTCACATTAGTCACTTCTCATGTAACTTCGTAAGTTAAAACCGTTATTTGCACAATGGTTGATGGTCGACCTCCACCACTTCGATCATGGAGACCCATGTTATATTGTTAAGCATTGCGAATCCAGAAATCGCCTCGAAAAAGGATAACAGACCAGTACCAAGTTATATAGCCTTGGGGGCTATGTCGACGAGGCATTGGAAAGATTGTTATAGAGTTGGGGTATTATTATTTGTATAAAGCTGCAAGTACATGATTCTTTGCCATACTAAAAACAAGGTGCGGGCGTGAAAGCACCCTATTCGCCTGTTTGTCGTTTTTTTTTTCTTCCAATGAAAACGTTCCAAGTGTATTTTCTGTACTATACTCTTATTATTTTCAGCCATATGACGGTATAGTTTTTGAAAATTCTGTCTACATTTTGGTTGGATTTCAGTAAAGAAAATGATTGTTTTGAAAGTTACTCGTAAAAGTAAGGAGAATTAAGGAGATCATGCTAGGTTGATTTTTTTCTTTTTTGGTCTAAGGAATAGGATGTGAAGTCCTCTTCTCGAAATAAAAGCCACAACAGAAACATGTCTGTCTTAATATGGATGTTGTAATAAAAGCTACAACAAAAATTATATATTGATTGTAATGATAAAAATATATAATTGTTATATTATTGTGTTATGTAGTAGTTATATAACAAGTAGTTATATAACAAATTAATATATAGCCTTATTTTTTTTCTTTAAATAAAAGAGGGACACTTTTTTTAGATTTCGTATAGGGCATTCAAAATCTCAAGGTCAATCCTGTATTAAGATAATAAATTAGTTGATGAACTCTAATAAATTACATTTTTATTATAATGATACATTTTTTTACTGTGGAGTGTATCATTAAGAACACGATGAACGGATGAAGAACTCTCTCAATAATCAAGTTGAAGATCATATAGATGACTCTAAAGTCTCTTACACGTGAAAGAACCCTTAAAAACCAAAGTCTCTCCAATACTAAATGATTTCTTTATTGTAAGATAAAATTTTTAACTTGAGATAATTAGAGACGAGATCTAACTACACTTGAATTTCAATAATAATAATAATAATAATAATAATAATAA
>CAIGRB010146234.1:0-19161 GCA_903798255.1 Fraxinus quadrangulata
ACATGAATTTAGTCTTTTATCATGTGGAGGTGTAACGAAAGGCAAGATCCAATTGTATAAAAAATTGCTCGCGATCCAATAACACGTCCGGTGTTTACGGTAGCATCGGATGCTGCATTAGTTTAGGATGTCGAGTTTTATGTGATGAACGATCGAGATTAAAAGAAGATACATTGAAAGCTTTAATATGCTTGAAAGACTAAGAATGTGCGGAATTACGTTTTTAAGAACAAGTTGACAGTATAATGATCGAAGAGTTGCAGCAGATTCAAGGATAAGATATTATAAATTTTTAAATTGACTAGTTTCAAAAAATATGTAATTTTTAAATTTTTTTGTTCCAAGAAAAATTATATATGAAATATTTTATTCGTATACAATTTTAACTCCCCCTACGATAATTGTAGTCAGTCCCAAACCCGAATATAGGAAGATGATTTTAACTTTTATTTAATTTATAGTACGTACAAATTACACAAATTTTAAATTTTTAAGAAAAAAATTTAGACTTGACAAGAAAAAAAATTGAGCCGACTCGGTCCACCAAGGCTCGAGCTTCAATTTTTTGGCTGTGCTTTTGCTCGGCTCGGTTCGGGTAAAGAAAAGCTCGAACCTTTTTTACCCGAACCCAAGCTTCGAGTTTCGGCTCGTGGCTCTACTCGTTGACATGGCTAATTCATCGTTTCTCTCTTTTTGACAAACTGGACATTGGTCCTTCAAAGTGGGTAAGTGATAAGTGTTATTCCTACACTCGCTCGACTTCTAAATGAATGTTTTATGTTAGTATATTGAGTGTTTGATGTTGATAATTATCAATATTGGTTTTATCATTGCAAATTTTATCGAGTTAGAAATATTACTTATTTTATGGATCTCAATTCGGAGTAATTTACAAAACTTATGCTCGTTTCCATTTGTGCTGCCAGGTTGTTCTGGGCAGTTTGCTAAGGCAAAATTCAGAAGTGAAAAACAGTGGTGCTCTCTGTCCAATTTCACTAGTCCAACCAATACTTGTTTTCATTACTTTTTAGTAATTCTAGTTCAAAATCACATTAAAATCAATTGTTCAAATAAAGTTCAATACTTAGTTGTACGGTCTCGTGGGAACCTTACTTTACTTATCATTTTATTACTCGTCCATGGTATCGTATATTTATGATTTCAAACAAACAGAAAGTTTTTTAGCACTTATTTCAAAGGGTTCGTAACTCTGAATTTCAATTCTGTTTATGCACACACAACATTGGGGATGGGTGAACATACAATAAATAAAAAAATTCTTCTTTAATTGTTCGATAATGTCAAATCGAGGGTGCCAAATATTGTATCACCATATCACCAAGCTCCTTTTTCTTGTGTTTGCTAAGTATAGGTATCTCCACCAAGTGCATACTTATATACATTTCTAACCTGTATTTATGTTTATGAGGGAGATGAGAGGGAGATTGATCCAAAAAATAAATAAATAAATTTAAACGAGAGAGAGTTAAATGCGATGGTTCGCTTTACTGCATTGGTAGTCACAGTTATAAATGCTCTCTGCACTCTCTTCTCATGAAATCCTTAAATTTTCTCCAGACATTCCCAACCTCCCTCTCTCACACATATACACACACTATAGAGATATAGAAAGAAAACCTATTCTTGATACTCAAAAACAATGGCAGTTCATGTCTCTTTAGGTGTATTTGTAGCCACTGAAATGAATGACAGAGAAATTAGGGTTTCTGGGAATGTATATATGGAAACAGTAACGGGGATATTGGCCTGGTTCACTCAGATTTCAATTTTAACAATATTATGATTTGATTGAGCCGTGTCAATATCTCTGTTCTTTTTCATTCTCTCTTCAAATCCAAATTCCTAAAAAAGGTCTGTGTTCTACGATGATTCAGCATATGAATATTGGAACCCTTTTTAGGGTTTCTAAGTATTTCATTGTTTCATTCTCAGGAAAAAGTTAAAATACAATAATATGGTATCTTTTTCTTTCTTGTTTACGTTAGTCTTTATTAAATGGGTTTCAATTATATTGTGATTTTTCATTTCTCGATTGAATTAGGTTATATGTATGGTAGTTATATAATCAAGGACCTGTTTCTTACGTTCGACTATTCTGTTTACTTTATGTTTAACTAGTTATTCAAGATTTGTGTAGGCTTGTTTGACATGAATTTTGAAAAGTTAGAAATTGCTTTTGAACATATTTGGATAAGTTTTTGAAATATTTTGTTTGTTAGAAGAGTTTTTAGATGAACCCGACTGACATAAGAGGGCTTTTTAGAAAGTTCTTCTACAAGAAACAAAAATAAAAATAGAAGTCCTACCAAACGCACTATAGTTTCTTCAAGTATGCTTTATCTTATTCCAAAGGTTACAAAAACTGAGTTTTGGAGTTACTGCACTACATTTTATTAACTTTATGATAATTCATAAATATTTCCTTCAAATTGGTATCAACAAAATCTCATTTGCTTTATTTGTTGACATAAAAATTAATTTTGGTTCAATGAACTCTCAAATTCAGATCATGTTCTTTTATAGGTTATTATTTGTAGTTATTTATTCCCTTTTTTGTGGTTTATTTTTTTCCTAGTTGTTCTATATTAGAAACATGAATAACTCTCATCATTTTAAAAAACAAAAATTCTTAACTCAAAAACTTTCTATCCACCACTTATTTTCCTCGTTTTAATGGTTATTCCAAGAATAATCAACTTATATAATTGGAAATAACATGAATAAATAGTATAATTTGAACTTGAAATGTAATATTCATGGAGTTTTTTAGCACTTAATCTAAAATAATCTTTTGGGTTTTGCTTGATACTTGATCTGAACTTCTAGTTGGCATCATCATTTTGATGGTAACTTCAATTTTCTTCTTCTTATTTTCATAGTATTACAAAAATCTTTCCCGCGAATTACCTGTTTTATGCGTTTGTCAATCTGTATTAGAAAGTAAAATGGACGGCTGTCATTTGATGTAGTGTTGTATAAGTTAAGACAACATTGTCTAAGTCGTTTTTTAATAGGGTGTAGCACCGTAATAATAGCAACACACCTTATATCATCTTATTTTTGTCCCTTCTAATACTATATATTCCACTATTATTCGCTATAACATAGTACTTGTGTACCAAATGCGCCGTGTATTTGTTGTGTTAACTTTAGGGATTTGAACCCTCTTTGAATACATATTGAAGGTCATTCTCATTCTTCACGATGTGTATTTATATTTTCCTAGATTATAAACCACCTTCATGCATCAAGAAATAGTACAAACAAGCACTTCGTATGCCTAAAAACATTTTTGATGATTTTTCTTGCTTTCATAGTATTTTTGGTCCATCTTAACTCAATTTTGTCATAGAGCTACATGGCCATGAATATCTAAACTGATTATTCGCTGTTGAAAAATTCTTGTTTGAACAATTCACACCATCCAAACATAGTGTTTTGATCTACGATTTCATTTCAATTCTTCCGTGTTTTATAAAGATTGAAGTACGTGCCTATGATTAAGTTGGAATGTAATGTTCCAATGATCTAGATATAGGGTCTTTTCCCTTCTTATTATATTTTATCTTAGGGGCCATTCTAAATATAAATAGATACAAACATAGATTCCATTGACGATTCCTCTCTCCCTACCATTCAACTTTCAACTCCGTTCAAATATTCAAAAACCATCGAATAGGGTTAATTGGGGAGAATTCTCATTGAACTAAGAGCTAAACTCTTAAGCCTTAAGATTCTTGCAGGCTGTGGTGTGTGGATTGAACATTCAACAGCCATGAAGTAAAGGTTCGAGGATATTGGTCTGATCACCTACCGAACCTTCAAGGACTTGAAACATGTTTGGCTAAGCTTAAAATCCATTCCAACATACCAAACACGGTCACATGAGAATTAACAGTTAGGCTAGGAAATCTGATAATCAATACAGTGGCCAAATTGTCCCCAGCCTGCTCTGAAAGCAGAAGAGAAAATGACTTCAAACAAAGACGAGAAATTTTCACTGGAAAAGCAACATTTAGATGGATCAAAAACACAATATACTGTACACATCAATCCTGTGGCCACATACCCTTTCTTCTATCAATATCCGAAATTCAATAATTATGTAAAAAAGTTATGTTCTCATTGTCATTACTTGCATTGTCCAAATTCAGTGATGTCCCCTTCTGAGAGAGGAGAAGAAACCACCAACTGATTTATCCTTATTTCCATCATCTCCATCATCTCCAACCTATTTCAACAACAATCCGAGTTAAGCGCAATTTAGACTATAATACTGGTAGATTTTTTTATTATTTTTTTCTCGGTTGATTAATGTACCTCCTTGGCAATTTGATGCAAAATTTCTAAAATCTTGTCAAAATCGGGTCTTAGAGTTGGATCTTGCTGCCAGCATTTCTCGAGCAGTTCTGCAAGCTTCGGGTGAGTGTTCTTTGGAATGGTCGGCCTCAGACCCTGATTTCCACATCAATTTAAGTGACCATTACCATCAAGTGATTATAAATTTGTGGAACTTCAAGTTCACATTTGGTACCCAGTATTTGAACAGGACTAAGCAATATATTTCTTTTTGTTTTGCAATACTATCGAATGCTATCCAATCATCCATGCCAAACATGATATAATAGTTAATATGAAGAGAGAAGTAGGAATACATTTTGAACCACTCCGACTGCTGCTTGTAAAGGTGTTAGAAAGGCATATGGAATCTGCACCACTCAGATAATAACAGGATAAAGGAGTTCAGATACGAGACAACGAATGAAAGAACATAAGCACAAAATTTAATAAAAAATTTAGTTAGGCTTACTTGTCCTGTTAGAAGTTCCCATAGCACTATTGCGAAGCTGAAAACATCAGCCTTGTGGTCATATGGTTTATGTTCAATTACCTTTGAAAAATATCAGTTCTAGGGATCAGAATCTTAGTTAAGAGAATGAACATATTGTAAGAGAAATAAGCATAGAAATGCCAGATATAGTTAGATTTCACCGGCATTGAGATAGCCTTTTCTCTACTCAAATCACACGTCTTTCTTATCAACCAATTTGTTAATTAGTTTCAATCGAGTCAATCCATCCAATTTCGTCAACTCGCCAAACAGAAAGATGACATGGATAACGTGGCAGGAATAAATTAGATATAGACATAAATAATCAACTGCCACATTGTGGTTACAGTTTGCTAAGCTAAAGGACTCAGAATAGTGACTTGATTCAGTGACCTAATTGTAACAAAATGAAGTTCAGTGACCCATCCAAAATTAGGCACAAGTTCGGCAACCCCTATAAATTTTTACTCAACCTGTGATTATGAACACAATAGTATTTTAGCTACGTCCAAGTTTATAAATAATTTATCTAATAATAGACTATAACAACATTTCAGAAATATGGATACATTAGTATATATTCTCAATATATTCTTCTACTCCTCCGCAATTAGTAGATAGGTTATACACAGTTTTTTTCTGAAGAAAAAAAACCCACTTGTACCTAGCTACGGGGTTTGGCACACTATAGGGCATGTGCAGCAGTTAGTACTCTAATGACATCTAAACAGGTATCAGTAATCCCATCTTCCTAATCCAATATACAGCAAAAAGAATAAAGAATTGGTTACATTCATGCTACGGGGTTTGGCACACTATAGGGCATGTGCAGCAGTTAGTACTCTAAATGACATCTAGACAGGTATCAGTAGTCCCATCTTCCTAATCCAATACAGTGAAAAGATTAAAGAATTGGTTACATTCATGTTACCACTGTTGAAAGTTTTAATCATAATAGGAAATAATCATCAGAACGGTGAAAACCAAAAAAATTCCATACATGAACCAACAGGTACTCTTGATAAGTGAGTTGTTACACAGACTACCGCATTAAGGGCTGAAGCATTTAAGTAATCATGTGGAAATTCAATAGTTTTAATATATTCTAACTATAAATTTAATTATCACCCCAATGTGATATGCAAATATGAGAAAAAAACTCATTGTGAATTGGACACTTAAAATACAACAGTCAAATATCTAACTAATACCATCAAATTTGCATACCTCGGGAGCCATCCAACGATATGTACCAGTTTCTGCAGTCATCACTCCAGTTTCAGCTTGCACCCTGGCCACTCCAAAATCAGCAACCTTAACAACCTGTCCATGAGAACAAAATGAAAGATGAAGGGCAAATGAAAAGCCAATAAAATCCCAAAAATAAAAATAAAAATAAAAATAAAAATGAATCATAGCAAGTAACAAGTTAACAGCAACAACGTTTAGGGGAACAACAAGATAGAGATGAAAAATCGAATCTATTAAGTGAAATACATACTCAAACTCCATCATCCTCATCCAAACACGCAGTAGGTCTACCTATGTATTCTGAACAACATTCACATTCCTTTATAAATCATTTAGAGAAGAATGAAATAGACGTAGCTTTCAGATGCCAAAATGATAAAGGTAGAATAGTGGATAGGCAAAACAAAAGTCAACGCTGTAACTAGCAGCAAATAATACTTTTTTTTCACTAGTATATTAACCACGGGGAATAAGCTTTAGTTTGTTGTATTCATTAGTATAATAACTATTACAGAAACCACACATTCTCAGGAGTTCAATGGAAAAATGAGAAAATGTAAAGATAGTTGAAATTTCTATGCATATGAATGTTATTAAACCAATTAATCATTTACAGGTTGCAGAAACATCTTACTTCATGTTCATCCATCAGAAGATTGGCAGTCTTTAGATCCCGATGGATTATGTTATTTTGGTGAAGATAGCTCATTCCCTTTGAAATATCAATAGCCACTTTCAACAGAGTAGGAAGTTTAAAGAAACCTTTTCGTTTGTGCAGAAAGTTATACACACTTCCTCTAGACATGAACTCTGATAAAAAGAGAAACACGACCATCAGGAAAAGCACTTCTTTGATGTGGAATAGTAAAATAAAACTTCACAGAACTAGAAGATAATAGATTTGAACTAATACATAGCTGATATAGGAAACTATATAGTGAATATTTGGAAAGGACCCAAAATTACTGTATGATAGATGGTTTAAACATAGAGAAACTTTAATAGAGTTACCAGTCACAATGCACAGGTTTGGGGGTCTTGTGCATGCACCGATAAATTGAACAACGTTCTTGTGCCGAACTTTTCTGGAAAAAAAAGGTTAAAACAAGAGTAAAGACAAATGAAAGAAACGTCAGGTGCGCAAATTGAATATCAGAGCTCAGATACATTAATGGTCAAAAAGACAAATCCAAAGACATTGTTATAGTCAATTACATTTATAGAATAATTCCACGCTCAATCACAGTTTTAATTCAGATTTTAGAGGGAATCTGACATGCTTATCATACACGCAAGAAGTTAGCTTAGCGCTCAAATAGAGGGACAGAAATGTGTGTGTAGCAAGTTCACGAACATGACTTGGATGCATGCCACACAGGAAATATATGTAAGGGATGGCTCCTGCACTCCACGAATAATGAAGGAAAAAACAGTAAAAACTATTTTTCCTTGCTTTCTCAATTTTTTTACATATATATTGATTGAAAGGAAATAAATGTCGAAATTGTAAAATGGCTCCCTTAATTTATCTTCGAAGTTTTTCCCACTATTTTCATAACTACAATTCAGGGTCCAAATGAAGCCTAAAAATCCTATGAAATAAAAAGAATATCTCGAATTAATATATAGGAGATCTTATCCCTCATTGTAAAACTTCAAACATGAAATCAATAGTTTGATTTTGACTCGAAGATGCAAGTCCTTGACCAATATACGATTGAATTGATAGGGATAATGTTTCTATCCAAAAGAGTAAAATTCAAAGAATTTCAGGTGGAATTGATGATCTACTCATTCATAAATTAGAAACGACAATAGGGCAATCTCCACTCCTGGAAAGACCAAAACCCAGGTTGTGAAGAGAAGTTAATTTACCTCATAATGAAAACTTCCTGGGAGAACTCTTTCAACATATCGACATTAACTCGCTCGGGCATGAGAATTTTTATAGCTACTTCCTGACTACAGTATGTTCCTTTATACCTAAAAAGGAATTGCATAATCTGTAAGAGTGCAAACAGAACCAGAAAAATAGAATAAAGAAAGCAACAAAGACAGATTTGTGGAACTTACAGATCACCAAATGAACCAGATGCAACTTTGCTATCAAATTTCAGCAAGCAGGAATCAATTTCCCAGACGTCAGTTCCATCAGTAGGTATTTTAACATGTTCAGGGATGAATTCAGGAACTTCTGGGAGATGCTGACTAATGGCAGAAAGAGAATGTTGATCTGGAAAAGGTTGCTCCTATAACATATGAACTGATGAATTAAGAGCATCAACTATTGTAAAACAGATGGGTGAAAAGATTATGTATCCCATTTTTAAGGAACTGGATTGTGCAGCGATCCAAAAAAATGAAACTAAACACTGTCCAGCAGTTAACTATCCTCATCCAACAAGATAAACTAAAAGTGACCATATTAATAAGCGATTGATCCAAGCTGAAGCATAGGTTTCCAAAATCAGAAGACATAACTTTAGCCTTTAAGTTGACATGCAGCAAGTACTCAATTAAATAGTCCATAAACAATGTATCACCAGGAAAAGCAAACAATTATACCATCAAAATGCATTCAAATTTCTAGGTACCTCTAGATAAAACCAAATGAGTTTTCAGCAATCTAAAAAAAAAATGGAATTCCAAAACAGGTCACTTGTTACTTCATCGTTATATGTTGGTAGAACATACAGCATTATTGTATACTTACACTGTGAATCAATGAAAAACGTTTACAAAAACAAAGATCTACTGCCATCAGAATCAGCAGTATTCTAAAAACATATACTCCAAACTGGGTAACTAAATAATTCAACAGAACTGAATCCAACTCAAACTCCAAAGGAATAGAAAGAAGATGTTTAAGAATGGGAAAAAAATGGGTGAGTAGAATGTAGTCAGAGATATGAAACCTGGTTTAGATCCACTAAACTAAGTTTTGAATAGCATAGAGGATCCGTAATTTTTAACGGAGCTAGACAACCAATTTATGTTAATGACACCAAGCATTTTCTCCTTCTCCACAGGAAAAACAGTCCAGGAAATTGGTCCTTCTAAGATTTGTTGCAAAACTCATGACTCCAGATGGAGGTTATACATGTATACACCAAATTCAACGAAGTAATGCTCCGAGCAAACAAAATCAAAGTAATTCTATATGAAGATGCTAGTTTTGTATTCTTTATAAGCTTATGGAGCCTGCCCTCCTTAACAATTGCCTTTTTAATACTATAGGAAAGGATAAATACTGACACACAACCAAAATTCTCATTTCAGGGTCCATCAGCATAGCAGAATTATAGGTTTCATTTTAGATATCTCCATTACATGAAATTACATGACACAAGGCAACAATGTGGCTGGAACATGCAAACACCATAAATAAAGTTGCCTGTTTCATTTCACAATGCATCGAGAAAAACTCACTCCGGAAAAGAAAATCATGCCTACCTACCAAAATATAGCATTGTCTTTCTCTGGCTGAACTTAGAGGAAATAAAATTAGATACACGAGTTTTGAACAGGTTAATAAAATGTAGTTCCATAAATTACAGAATAGCAGCCATATATCAAGACATAAATGCACAGACCTGGGTTTCTGTAGCTAACTAGTTAGAGGAAAATCTGGGTGTAGGTAAAAATGAAAAAGTTAATAAAGAAAGACAATGTAATTCACCAACTTCTTATGGCATAACAGCATGTAGCCAGTTGAACCAAAAATTGAGATCATGTGGAAGTTTTTCTGTTATAGGAAAATATACCTTGTCCTTTAAGATCTCCTTTTGCACCTCACTTCTAAGCAGCTCAGTTTCCTACAAATTTCCAAGCAGTATGTATTCAGTTTACAATAACATGAATCATTAAGGAGGAGAGAGAATAACAAATGCATTTTAAGAAAGGTGCTTTGGGGACCCCCAAGGCAAACAAGTAATAAGTTGAAGTGCAACTAAAATGTGAAACTACTTTTAGGAGTAGACCCCAAGCAAGGAGGACCCTGGGGGTGTAAAAGGCAAAGTGATGGAGATTTATTGGAGCCGTTCTAGAAAAACACTTATTTTAGGCGTAATAAGAGGAAATAGATTCTGATTTATCTTTTTATATTCTAAATTTTTGCTTAACATGATTATTAGTTTTAACTTTTAACTTTTAACTTGAAGTTAAGAAATCTTCTATTTGGCTATTTTGTCAACTTTCCAATTTTGTCAGGGATTTGAAGTGTAGGTAGTACTAACAATTTTGAATAATTTAGACAATTGAATAAGTGATTTTCAATATAGAAATTCTTCCCTTCGTTTTTCTCCCAATTTCAATTCTTCTTCAATCTCTCTCTTCCTCTTCCCCATTATACATAAGAAAGCTTGGATCATCAAAGCAAACTTTAGGTATGAAAATTGACTTCCATGTTAAATTTCTGGATATTTTCTTTGGCGTTGATTGGGGTTTAACACAATTCACAGCAATTTGTGTTTATTTCTCTATTTTTAAATCTAAGAAGAAGAGAAGAAGTGAAGGAGAGCATTCAAACATTCAGAAAAACCAGAATACCATAAAATTAACTACTTCGAGTATTTCACCGCAGTATGAAACTCAGTATTAATAAACACTAAATAACAAAATGAAGAATGCTGAAAGTCTAAACTTCATGATATATGGCTACCAGAACCACTTCTCAAGCGAGTAATTGCAATATTTCTTATCTTTGAACTTATCACGTGGCAATACAAACTAACAGATCGTCAACTTCAACAACGTTAAACTGCAAATTTGAAATAAAGAAGGATTGATAGTGGAAGTGGTATATTTAAAGCTGATTCTCTTACTGAAAATATTCTTCAGAATGAGATAGTAAGAACTGGGACTTGTACATCCAGAACAACTACGTTGATCCCAAAGAATACAGAGAAAACTTAAAGATGAGGAAAAGGATTGAACATTAAAAGGATTCAAAGTGCTTTGATCATCCTCTAAGACAGCAAAATAAATTTAGTGCTTGCTTTGATTTGTTTATAAGTTGCTGAAAAGAACCGGGTTGAACTGCTTGATGCTCTGATCTAGAACAAATCAGTGGGACCATGCCGGTACGACTGAATAATGATTGCTAAATTAAACAAAAAGTAAAAAAGCGCCGACGCCATTTTTCCGTGGGATTTCCTTAAACGAGTTCAAGGAAGTGACATGAAGATAGCCTTAGGTAAGGGGAGCTGACGAGATAAAAAGGTTTCCACGTCATTTGGTAGTTGGGGACAGAAGGCATGTGATAGAAATGAAAAGGGTATTGAATAAGTGGGTAGTAGTTGTGGATCCTAATAAATATGGTTAAAGTTTGAGTTTGACCTTTTAATTATAATGTCGACAAGTTTTCTTAAACAAGCACTTAATATGACATGCATGATAAATAAGGCAGTATATTAATACATCTAAACACATAAATGAAGCTCAAAATCTGTTTACAATAGGAGAATAAATAAGTCAGGAAGCAGAAATGCACTGAACCCCGCATTAAGGATCCCACACGTTTTTAAAGCAGTTCAATTCATATAGAAAAGGGATGAGTATACCTCATATAGCCACCCACCAACAACAAAGACATCTAATGAGAATCCATCGGTAGTTGAAAATGCATGAGCTTCTTCAATGTTCAGACCAATCTCAGAAAGTAAGAGAGTCAACTGCAGATCAGGAGTCAAGTATAGGTTACAGGAGAAATATGATTGTAATGTGAAGGATCAGCATTTGATAATTTATCAAATTCATGTTTACAGTTCTCTCAGAAAATTATTGCATTTGATCTTAAGAAATTATCAACAAGTTCAAAGAATGAGCATCACAGTTAAACAATTCTACAAAGTTTGCTTCAGTGTCCATTCGTAAGCAGCAGCAATGATACAAATGATTATAAATTTATATTGAACGTTAATCAGTACTAGCATTAGGCCAGTGTTCTGCCGACATCTTTTCAGGTCTATTTTATCTGCATTATCCCATCTATCATGAGAGCTGAACAAAGGTTTATTAATTGATTTTTTGAGTAGAAAATCAGCACTGTGGATACTAATAATAATACGAAAAACTTTTAAAACAAAATTCTTATTAATATTTCCCAGGTTCAGCCCCACCAAATACCTAAACTCAAACGTTGCATATAAATTTTAGGTCATATTAGGCATCAAATTAAAATTTAGTTGTGCCATACTCCCTCCATTCCATATGAATTACATGGTTTGACTATCCAGGACAGCCAGAGGTTTTGGAGCAATATTACATTGACATTGTTTCAGTTTTTAATTTCAAAACTTTCTGTAAGTGTTGTAGTATTTGTTTGAATTCCAACATTTTTGTTTATGGGCAAATAAAATGAAAAGTTATTACTCGGAAGGGAGCCTGAATGACCTCAAATGTTAAGCCATCCTATTCATGTTCAAATGGAGGAGCAGATAATTTTCCAGTGCCTAGAAGAGAGCATTTTTCCTTTTTGTTTGTTGTTCTCTATCTTCCCAGGGGTAGGTAGGACTGAGGAGTAATCTAAAATACTAATCCTATGCTGTAATATTTACCAGGAAAAAAGGATGAAGATGAACTGGAAAAAGAAAAAAAAAAATGAAGTTGCAACCTGACTCAGCAATTTGGGCCTGTCGATTGTGGAAAAAGTGATTTCATGCATGGGCCTGCAAGATATCCATTTCTAAAACATCATTGATTTTAATATGCAATAACAGAAATAAGAGTACAGCGATGTCACAACTAATGACTAGATATGTAGATAGTTAATTATTTGAATGCCTATCATTTTATCCGTGTAATAGATATATCACATATACACGAGTATTGAATCCAGCAGGAAAGCAAATAATTTCAAGAAAGAAAAAAAAATCATTTACAAGAATGAATTCATAGATAAATTTCTAGTGCTTTAACCTCAACGATTAGTGATGTTCATCTCATTTGACTCACATGCCCATTATGATGATTCACCAGAAACATGAAAAGAATGAAAATATCAGACGAAAACGAGAAAGAAGTGGAAAATACTAAAAAAATATCTTAACTAAACTAACAAATGCTTATGCACAGTTAAAAATACCCCATAACGTAAATTAGAAATTATTATGTGGTTGAAACCTAGAGAAGGAACACGGGAAAATACTGAAATGAAAGACATTAGCATGGTATATGTTGATGGTAAAAACAACAGATGATGTGCCAGCGAGGATAAAAGAGAAATCAATTGAAAGCAAGGAGTGAAAAAATAGTGTTTTATTTCTATCATATGAGCCTTCAATAGTTTATCCAGCCATGACTCTGCACTACAGTAATATGTATATTATCTGAGTTATTGCTCTAACTATTTTGTCTGGTTTATACCTGGTGTTAAGATTTGGAGATTTAAAAAAGACTCAATGGTCAAGGACAGCTCCTCTACTACACCCCTTTATCTTTAAATTCAGATATCATCCTGTATAATAACTGCAATACGATTTTTTCTTTCTTTCTTTTGTTAGTCTATTCTTCTATTTGGTTTTCTTTTCCAAATGGATGAGGGGAGGAGTAAGATGGATAAGGAACAATTTAGAATGCAAGACAGTGTCCCCATTTTCTCAATCAAATGTCATGATTCGAGAATATCATTTTCCAGTTTCTACAATCAGATTTCAAAGGCGAAATCAAGACGAACAGTAAGATAAAGTTTGTGTTCACCATATTTTAGTCCCTGCATTAAGAAAATTTTACAGTATACAAAAGCTAATGAGCGAAGTGAGTGTTTCAAATTTTTACCGAGGAGTTCGTGAAGTTGAATTGACATCACTATTTGCATTATTGTCATGACTTCCATTAGCTTGAAAGGCAAGGGCTTCAAGATTTGCTGCTGAACCAAAGGTAGGTGGAGGATGGATTCTGGATGGAAAGAGAATGCAAAAGATGGCAGCTGAAATAAAAATATATTGGGAGAAATACAAATTGGGGAAAAGAAGAAAGAAGAAATTTAACAGTAAGACAATGAGTAGCACACAAATCAGGAACTACCCCTGCCGGTTAGGAGAACGACTAGAGTAACTTTGACCATCTTCATTTGCTGAAGAATCCATATGATCGGCATCTGCTGAATTTCCATCAGATGCAGGAGGAACCTGTATATGGTAATTATTATAGGTATTTTAACTTCTCCATACCAAACCATAGCTTGGTGCAAATATTCAAATAACAATATCCAACCTAAAAACCATATCTTATAAAATGATCATCTAGCAGGCAGAACTGGTGCAATCCTTTTTCATTTAGAGGGAAATAGCATCATAAACAAGCAATTAAGTATTCAATTTTTCTGAAAATTTCTGTATACCTGAACAAGGCGCACTTCGAAGGCAGGTCTATTAGCAGGATCCTCCGCCAGGTGCAGCAGTCTTTTATGCGTCAGTACATCTTCAGCTCTTTCCACATTCACATCCAATGCATATCTGTACATATCACCACCATTCAATTCAAAAGTAATATTAAACTAAAAAAATTAATCAGTGTTAGACGTGCTTAAATATTGAACTATTCACATGGAACCAAAGGTTCGGTATGGTAATTCTCTAAACCTCAGATGAGCAGTAAATTACCAGATTAGTAATTTGATCAGAGCTCAAATGAACAGTGGAATTACACAATTGCACTCTCAATCAAGGTAAAGGGCATGTTAAGAGTAAAATCTCAGGTTGAATTACTTCGACCCGTTAAACCTTTTAACATGCAATCTATTGATCCAAGATTCAATCATTCCAACTCAAAATTAACACAAATACATAAAAAGATTGCCTTTCAGGAAGACGATTGAAGTGCTGCCATAGCTGGTCTTCGAAGCCGGGTAGCTTAGCTTCTTCGTGATTCAAATCCTGGAGCCGGCTGAGCACTTCGTGAAAAACTTCGAGCCGCTGTCTCTGCTGGCTACTCTTATTTGGGGATGCCGGCTCCGTGGCTCGGCTGCCGCAGCTCTCCGTATCATCCATAGCCACCATTATAGTTTTACAGGATCACACTAAATCCGAAATTAAACTAGTTTTCTAGAGAGGAAATGAAGATTTTGATTGATTAATTACTCATTAACATTTTTTAATGATGATTAGTACATTTGTTTTGTTTTTGAAGATCGAGATTGATCGAGAGAGAATATAAAAGAGGGAGAGAGAGAGAGAATTTCCTTTCGTGCGAATTTAGTTTCAGATGCGCCCTTTTATTAATGAAAAAAAAAAATGAATACTTTAAGAGAAAAAAAATTAATGGAAATTTGAATAGTTCCACTGCATGTTGCGCACGTGGAGATTAGGGAAATTATTATTATTTTGAAATTGGAAAATTCGATTAGAGTAATATTATTCATAATAAGTAAATTATTGTAGTCATCTTAAGTGACGTGTATTTACTCCCTCAATCATCCCTAGTTAACATTATCGATTAATAAATTAATTGATTAAATATATACCGCATAAGATAATTACAATAGTCGCTTATTATGAGTAAATATATACAACATAGAGAGACTGTCATATTCCCTCACTATGAATAATATTACTCTTGGATTAATGGCAAGACAACTCTCTATATTTTCAGAGTTGTGTTGACGGAAAGTGCTTCTCGAATAAAGAATTTTAGAAACTTTCGAGAATGTTGGTTCTTAATTTTGCCTTGATTCGAGGTGACCTTTAGATAGTCGAAATTTGGATGTTAAATTTTCGACCATTTTCAGTGGTGCAAATGTCCCTTTTTATAGGACTATTTAGGGTCATTTTGGCCATGTCCAGGGTTACTCAGAGGCCTTAAATTTTTGGTTTTTTTTTGGAAGTATTATGGTTCTACCCTTGTTGTTGTTAAATGATGCTTCAACGATCGAGACATCTTTCGTTTAAGCACGTAACAATATTGACTCAAAAGGTTTGATGATTTAAATTTAAATTTTTATCTATAATATAAGCCCTCATTTGACCACCTTTAATTTAATATAATTTTTGTTACATGATCATTTTCAATCACATTCATACAATGAAATGTTCTGCACAAAACCATGACATTAAATATACATTAGTGTAATGATAAGACATTCTCGATTTCATATTTACACTTTCCATGACGTAAATAGTGAAATCAAGATATCACTTTAATATGTATCTCGATCAAAATTTTATTACTCCAATAAGGGAAACATAGTTCTTTTTCTAATCCGTTGCAAACCATGTTGGAATATATATTTTTAGATTGGAGTGCATAGAAATTTTCAAAGTTCTTGACATTTTGTAGAATTAATTTCTAATTTAGGAAATTTTAAATTATCAAATCCGAAAGGGCGACGTGGAATTCACGTGTATAGACAGACGTGGAGAACATGAGGATGACCACAAGCTGCCACAAGATAAACATTCATCGTATGCGGCAAATCGGTAACGCTGTACACATATTAAAATATTATTATTTTTGTAAAAAAAGCAATTCAAAAAAGCAATAATTAGAGATTATAAATAAGTAATATTTGGATTATAAAAGTAAATAATTGAAATGGGGGATATACATCAACATGATAGAAGTGATGACTATAAGAAATTAGTATATTCTTCGAATCCAACTTGCTGGAGATAGTCAAAAGCCATTGGAGTTTGTCTTGAAAAGTTGAATGATATTTTCAAAAATAAATTATCTGATTAATACATTCAATTGAAATAAGTCGGTGAGGATTTTTACGAGACAATAATATCTTTATTTAGAGGTCGGTCCAATACTTATTATTATTATTTTTTTCACACGGTCGCTATGGCTATAAATACTATTAGCTCCTCTTCGGCTCTTTTTAAAATAAAATAAAATTTAATTTTTATACTCATTTTCAATCATACATTCACATAATAAAATATTTTACACGAAAAAATTCAAATTTTTTCTCACTTCCTAATTATATATTCTCCAAAAAATTACTATTCAAAAAATTCCCACATGATTTGCGATAAACGGATGGAAAATGAAACTATCCGTTATTTTTTGCATAAAAGCAAATCTCAGATCGATTTATTTTTACATTCTGTAGAATATTTAATTTTATTGAATTTATTTTACCTATCGTGCACATCATTAAGCCCTTGTTTGATATATATTAAAGTCAGATTTTTAGTAGATTTTTTACAAAAGTTGATGAAATGTGTGGTACAAAAATTGTGCGTAATTAAAATTAATCGTTGATTTTGACTTGAAATTAAAATCAGATTTCAATTTGAACCAAACTAGAACTAAGAAAGAAAACATAACTATTTTAAATAATATTGTTTAATATTATATATCAAACATATTTTTTGAGTCCAGAGTATTCAGACAAGGATCATAGACATAAGATAGACACTACCGATTCCCAACCTTTTGCATCCAATTTACAAGAAAGTAATTCAAAATAAGAAGTCAACTTCAAGTGCTCTATTATATTCGTCAGTTGCAGTAAATTTACTCATAGAATTGTGCCTCTCACGTCCATTGTCAACACCAAATTCAACTTCCTTTCTACCACATGCTGTTCAGGGAAAAAGTCAAGTTTCTATTCTTGCAAAAGGGAAATTATCCCCTTCTTCGTGGTGAAATTTCTCAGTCCATGATTCAGAGAGCAATATGAAATAGGAAGAAGAGAAATAGAATTTCAACTTACTTCTTTACAATGCATCTACCGTGATATAAATAGAACAAAGAAAGGAATCTTTCTAACAAACTAAAATTTATACAACCAATACGATAGAGACACGTGTGTTAACTAACAAAACAAACTAAAACTAATTAAGCTTCAATTTTTCCAGCTCAGCTTCAATTCTTTCAGCTCACTTCCAACTTTTATACAATTTCTTTCCTTTGCTTCTTGAGCCTTTAATTCTAAGGCTTCAATGTGGGATTGTAGATTCCAACACCCTCCCCTCAAGAGGGGAATGGATATTTATCAATCCCATCTTGCGAAAGAGATGATGAAAGGTGAGAGAACCAAGCGGTTTAGTTAGTATATCGACCAACTGATGCTTGGAAGGAATGTAAATGATTTTGATGAGACCCTCTTATAATTTTTCCCGAACTAGATGACAATCTAGTTGAATATGCTTTGTTCTTTCATGATGAACAAGGTTGGATGCAATATCTGAGGCGGGTTTGCTATCAGTATAGAGGAGAGCTACTTGAGGATGAGAAATCTGTAAATCAGTCAATAGCTAGACCAAACGCAATTCTTTGATTTCCAGGATATAAGAGAATCCCCAAGGGAAATTGCGAAACAAGTAACACTTCTTCTACTGTCAAGGCATCCTCCTCAGTCACTATCTGAGTAAGCTTTCAGGTGGATAGAGGAAGTTGCAGGCAAGAAAATGCCTTGATATGGTGTTGCTTTAATATATCTCAGAACCCTCTGAGCAGCTCTAAGATGTGTGATGCTGGGATTAGCCATGAATTGACTTAAAGCCTGTACTGAATAAGCTAGGTCAGGCCTTGTTATTGTAAGGTATAAAAGGCGACCAACAAGTCTTCTATAGGATTCGGGATTGGATAAAGAAGGTGATGAATCATTTACACTCAACTTTAGTGTAGATTCCATAGGGAAAGCTGCTGGTTTACAACCGGAAAAGCCACTGTCTTGCAAAATATCATGCAAAATTCCATAGAGTAAGTCCCCATGCTGATCGAGCCACTTCAATGCCCAAAAAATATTTCAGCTCACCCAAGTCTTTTATGGTGAAAGTATCATGCAAAAACTTCTTTACAATGTCTACATCAGTTAGGTTATCAGATGCAACGATAACATCATCAACATATATCAATAATGCCATAAAACTCTTTGAAGACCGTTTGATGAACAAAGAGGGATCGGATTTGCCTTGAGTAAAGCCAAGCTGAATCAAAGAAGATGATAATTTGGAAAACCATTGTCTTGAAGCCTGTTTTAAACCATATAGGCTCTTTTTGAGTTTGCAAGCTCTAGGATCAGAAGGTGAGGAGTATCCTGGTGGCAGCTGCATGTACACTTCTTCATGCAAATCTCTATGGAGAAAAGCATTGTTTACATCAAGTTG
>CAIGRB010146234.1:20147-41544 GCA_903798255.1 Fraxinus quadrangulata
AGCTGCATGTACACTTCTTCATGTAAAGCTCCATGGAGAAAAGCATTGTTTACATCAAGTTGATGTAAATGCCAACGTTTGATTGCAGCAACAGAAAGTAAAGTTTGCACGATAGCCATCTTGGCAACGGGGGAAAAAGTATCGAAGAAGTCAAGACATTCTTGTTGAGTGTAACCTTTTGCGACTAACCAGGCTTTATATCTTTCAACTATACCATCAGCTTTAAATTTCACATGATAAACCCATTTTGCATCCTATTGCAGTCTTATGTGGATGTAGGACAACAAGGTCCCAAGTATGATTCAATTCAAGAGCCTTAATTTCATTTTCCATAGCAGCTTTCCATTGAGGGTATATAATGGCTTGTTTGAAGGTTTTTGATTCAAGAATGGTTGAAACAGCAGCAACAAATGCTCTATAGTTTATTGACAACTTAGAAGTAGAAAGATATGGAACAATAGGATAAAGCGTACCAGGATAGGAATCCAAGCTGTTGAAGGATGCTTGAGATGCTGAAGGTGTCTGAGTCATGTTACCACAATAAAAATCCTGCAAATATGTAGGTAGATGCCCGATTCTCTCAAATCTTCGAGGATGTGGAGGTGTTGGAGTGGCAGGGATAGTATCGGTTGAGGGAAGAGGAGAAGACGAGATAGGAGGATTCATAGATCTGGGAAAAATTTGGGAAGACAAAAGGTATGTGAGTAAAGTTTGGAATAGAGAGAAAAACAGATTCATGGAAAATAACATTTCTGGAGACGAATGTTTTGAGAGTTGAGAGATCAAGCACCTTGCATCCTTTCATATTAGGAGGGTAACCAAGGAAGAGGCATTTTGAGGCTCTTGGTTGGAATTTGTTTCGAATATTTGTAAGGGTACTGGCAAAGCATAAGCAACCAAATACTTTGAGGTAATTATATGCAGGAGGTTTTTGGAAAAAGAGATCATATGGTGTATGATTATTTAGTGTGGATGAAGGAGTGCAATTAATAAGATGTGTGGCAGTTAACACACAATCACTCCAGCATGATAGAGGCAATTTTGATTGGAAAAGAAGGGCTCTAGCTACATTTAACAAGTGCTGGTGCTTTCTTTCAGCTCTGCCGTTTTGCTGAGGGACCTCTATACACAGGACAATTGATGAATTATAAAAGTCTGGTATATTAAATTCTTGGCCATTATCTGTTCTGAGGGATTGAATTGAGTATGAACATAAGCAGTAAAAGTTTTGAGCAATAGCCGAGTATCTGATTTTGCTTTCATGAGGTAAATCCAGGTGAAACGTGTATAGTCATCCACAATTGTTAGAAAAAAATTGTAACCAGAGTATGAGATGGTGGAAAAGGGGCCCCAAATGTCATAATGAATCAATTGAAAAGCTTTTTCGAACAATTTTTTGATACAAGAAAAGGTAACTTCTTTTGTTTAGCTAAGGGACAAATCTCACATACATGGTTGTGAGTTGGTTTTACATTGGGATCAAGAGTACTAATGACTTGTAATCTAGCAGGGGAAATGTGTCCTAATCGAAAGTGCCACACATTAGGACTAATAGTGCTCGTGCTGTTGACTGAATATGCATGAGGTGAGATGGTTGAATCAGGCATTGTTCTTTTTTTATCAGCAGAAATTTTTTGCAAGTGATACGGACCAGATTGAACTTCAGTAAGCCCAATCATCTTCCAACTGCTGAGGTCCTGTAAAATACATTTAGATTGAAAGAAAAACAGCCTAATGGAATAATCTTTAGTCAATCTAGAAGCAGAAATAAGGTTGATATTAAAGGAAGGAACATAAAGGGCATTATGCAAGGTCAAATTAGGGGAAAAATCACCGAGACAGGCAGATGAATTGAAGTGAAAAGATGAGGAGAACATATCATGTGATCTGTTGCTCCGATGTCAATGATCCAAGGCGAGTGATTAGTGAAAGAAGAACCAGAATTATACAGATGTGCAAAACGATTACCTGATGCAGAAGCAACTGAAGTAGAGGCAACATTCACTGCAGCATCAGGACTGATGGGAGTTGTAGATAGGCTATTTGCAAGTGTAAGTAGATTTTGAAATTGCTCAGTGAAAACCATGTTTGGGACTGCTGAATTTTGTGCCACAGAAGAAACAACATGAGCATTAGGTGTTTGTGGATTAAAAGTACTTCCAAATTGTGTTGGAAGGGATCTTTTCCCTTTTGGACCTCTCCATCCTGGCGGATAGCCTATGACTTGGAAACATTTGTCTGGAAGATGTCCATGATATCCACAATGGGAACAAAAACATCATACTTCCCTTTGAATTTGGTGAATTTGAAGCCATTGGAGGGCCTAGAGTGTTGTGCAGTAGCCATGGCATGGGAGTCAAAAGGAATTCCAACTGCATAGGTCAAAGAACGCTGGCTTTCTTCTCGCAATAGCAGGGAAAAGACCTTGCTCATAGATGGTAGTGGAGAAGACAACAACAATTGACTTCGTAAGGCTAAGTAAGAATCGTGCTATCCAATCAAAAATTTCATCACATAGTCTGCTTGTTGGCGATCAGCAAGGTTCTTTAGAATATTACAATTACAATTATTCAAAACTCCACAGCGACATGTAGGAAGAGGACAGTAGCTGATATACTCGTCCCAAAGAGTTTTGAAATTACTAAAGTACTCAGTAATAGATCTCGATCCTTGGCAAATTGAACTTAAAGACTTCTCCAAGGCGAATACACGAAGGCCATCACTGTGAAGGTATCGAACTTGAAGTTCATCCTAAATGTCATAGGCATTGGTAAAATAAAGAAGGCTGCCACGAATTTCCTTTGCAATGAAGTTCATAAGCCATGATAATACAAAATTGTTTGCTCGTAGCCAAGCAACCTGAAGGAGAGCATCATCAGGATCAGGTTGTGGCAAGCTCCCATCAATGAAGCCAATTTTACAGTTAGGGCAATTCTGATTGAGCGACTCCAAGCTACATAATTTTCATCAGTGAAGATTTCAAAAACCAGTAGAACACCGGGATTATCACTAGGATGAAGGTAGTAGGGGCTTGAAGAATCATCAGAAGGATTTGCCATATGTTTGATGCGGATCAGACAATAGAAATTTTATGAATGCTCTGATACCATGTGAAATTTCTCAGTCCATGATTCAGAGAGCAATGTGAAATAGGAAGAAGAAGAGAAATAGAATTTCAACTTACTTCTTTACAATGCATCTAACAGTGATATAAATAGAACAAAGAAATGAATCTTTCTAACAAACTAAAATTTATACAACCAATACAATAGAGACACGTGTGTTAACTAACAAAACAAACTAAAACTAATTAAGCTTCAATTTTTCCAGCTCAGCTTCAGTTCTTTCAGCTCACTTCCAGCTTTTATACGGTTTCTTTCCTTTGCTTCTTGAGCCTTTAATTCTAAGGCTTCAATGTGGGATTGTAGATTCCAACATTCGTCATAACTACTTTAACGTGCTAAAAAATGACATGGCACTTTGGACCCCATGAAACTACGTCGAGGTGCGACTAACTAGAAATGGAAAAAAAAAAATGATTTCTAAAACTTCGAGGAAGATTGTTAGACAAAATGCAACTGAAAATCAACATACTTGTAAGAGTGAAAAACTCGAATTTCAAACACAAACAAATAATACAGAGTGGTCAGCTAAACAGCTTCACACTGATATATACTATTATATTAAGAATAACATATTGTATATAAAGCATAGAAATCATAAAGCTATATCCAGAAGTTACTTAAAAAGAATTCAGGTTGGTGGTCTGTGGTGTTTCTGTGCTTCGAAACGAGCAGCAAGTGTGTCGTAGTCAGGTAATTTGGGATGCACACGTCTCACTGGAAACTGCTCCTGTGTAGGCAGTTTGGGTGGTAGATTAGTTCCTCTTATAAACTCGTCCACCTCGTATGGATCATCATCACAATCAGACTCATCAAACTTAACATCTGAACGTCCAGTTGGAGCACTGTAGTTGTCGCTGTGCCTTTTATAGATCATTCTGCTATCTCTATTAGTACTTTGTTTGGCCAACTTTGGAACCCCACTTGTTGGTTCCATCTCGATTTCTTCATCATAATCTGATTCATCGTACTTAATATCTGAATGTGCTGATGGAATATTATAGCTATGTCTTCTATGAATATTTTGAGCATCCACATCATGGGGCCTCATCTCCATAACGCTGAGACTACGAGAATTCCCAAAACTAGTGTCCTTCATACTCTTTTGGACAGCATATCCATTACTCATAGCACGAGAATTACCTGACACGTTTACGTCTCTGTTGGCCAAAATGGCAGCCGCTTCAGCAGCATAAGTGGCTTTCTTTGCAAATTTGGCAGCTGCTTCAGCAGCTGATGCTGGGTTTTCATAGTGCACAATATTGCTCTGTTCATCGTCCAAGCATCTATTTTTCCAGGGGTAAGACGTTGAAAAATAAGCTATTTATATTCAACATCAACTATTGAAGTGAAATTTCACGTTTCAAAGAAAAATTACTAGTTTCAAATGCTCCTATTAGAAAAAAGATTACCTGCGCGTTGAAATATTCGGCTCAGGAGATTTCTCAGGGATTGACTTCAATGGTAAGCTACTGGCACTTACAAAGTTGTTTGGTCCTTCCTAATACATAAACAATAAAATAAAATAAATAAAAGAGAGAGAGAGAGAGAGAGTAGAGATTAAGTGAAGTGGAAATAGAAATTTAATTACATGGGTGCAACCTAATGGCTTTTGTGCATGTATTCGTGTGTGTGAATGAGAGAGAGAGAGAGAGAGAGAGACTATAGGCTTTTCTGGAGGCTTAAGTAGTTCGGTCTCTGATTCTGTTGTATCCCAATTAGCATGATATTCTTTCGCTATTTCCTTCAAAACTTTCAACTTTGTTTCACCAGTTGGGGACCTAATTGAGAGCTTTTCAATGAGCTGAAACAGAAAGCAATAATTCATTCAATGAAAACAATTACACGCGTGCACACACATGAAAAAAAATGGAAGTGTCACTTGCAACGAAGAATTTGCAAAGAAGAAAACATATCTCAAACAGAGCGTGTTATTTTTCTAGCTCAACAATCTAGAATGTAAACTGAATCTGATTCATAGAATATACTGTTGAAGGTAGGAATAAATACCGTGCGGTTAACACCAGCATTTGGTCGTAAATCAGTAGCTGCAGAAACAAAATCCTTCCCATATTTCTTCTCGAAAACATCTCGAATTGCTAAAAGTTCAGGAATATCTGAGCACCGAGGAGCTGCAAATATTAAACTTGATATCCCTTCTTTCAGATCAGCTGGACACTCTCTGAATAGTGAAATTGTGATGAGATTTTATCACGTAAATAATCTTAATGATTCAAATGAAATAGGGTTTTGTATAACACCTTTGCTTTGCAATGACAGAAAGTCTGGCCACCACTAATTCGCAGAAAAGCTCAATGAACTCATTTGCAGCCATAATATTCTGTTCTCGAATTACATGTTCGACCTACATAACCATAGTAACATTGTGACAAAACCTTGGCAAGGGACAACATACCATAAAAGTTAATGGTAACAAACGATGTACAAGTGTGAAGTTGAGGTTACAAGGATTGAGGATAAGGAATTGACCAGTTTTGTAGTTGGAAAATGTCTTAGGTGAGCATAAAGAGACACCCATAAGAGCGACGCAATGTCTTAGGTAAGCATAAAGAGATGCCTATAAGAGCGACATAAAGAGAAAATCACTCGTAAGTGTGAGAAAGTGTAACAAGTTAAAAGATGGAGGGATGAAAACTAGCATGGCAACTACGGTAGGAAATTCTTCCTTCCATCTTCTTGTGCACGTATCAATGAACAAAAAGGGATTCACGAAGACAACTTCGACTTTATTGGAAATAAGACTATGAAACCTATATATCCTGCTATAATTAAGGCTGATTAATGTTAGATTTGACAAATTATAGTAGGACCTATATCAGAAATCCGCCATGATCATAAAGGCACTTCTTTCTGAAAATCATAGCCAAATTAACTCAACTTTCATGTAAAGAATTGCTTAAACCTATATCTCTTTCCAAGCAAAATTCATTCAAAATAATCAACACTGTCATCCAACAAGAAATCCACCTTTTGAGCTACATTTCCTCTACAACTTGGGACCTAAGAATTCTATCAACAACGCCAATAATTATGCAGAAGAGAACAATAATAGAAAAAAAAATGAAAAATTTATGTTATAACGTAACAGATAAAATAAAAAGAAAAGAAAAAAAATACCCTAACACGAGCAGTGGCGTCCTGACCAGACTCGAGAAGCATAGCAATGTCGCGTCTCATTTGCCTCACAACTGCTTCTCTCTTGTTTCTCAGAAGCTTTATTCTCGCCACCGCCATTTTCGCCATTGATTTGCTATTTATATTCGGGAAAGTAAATTAAAAGTTTCCAATTTTATTCAACTAAGTAAATCTACTACAAAATTGAAAAAATAAAAGAATTAATTACCATTTGGAGGAATTGAAGCCACGGCGGAAGAGCGAAAGACCCATTTTAACAGCTTTCTTGCAGCGGCTTGTGGCGGCGCTTGCCACTGTCATATTTCCCTATCTTTTTCACCCTTTTATTCTTGAGATACAGCTAGAAAGAGAGCACTGAGTAGAGAGAGAATCTAAGCTGTGAGAGATTTTTCGTTTATTTAAGGTTGTAACGGTCGAGTTGAGGAGGCCGGTTGACGGATGAATCACCGACTCGATTTTATACAGCTGCTTCTATTGAATTTGTGCCTATGGACGACTGAAAAAAATAGCCGTTATATGATGAAAAGTGGTGGCACAAGTGCTGCCCGTAATGAGATCCAATGCAGGACAGACATTGGGCTTGGCCCACTCTACATCACTTAGGGTCGACAAAAATCATTAAATAATGCTATTCATATGGACTTTAGATGATCATCGTTCTATTTGCCTGTGAAATTTCAAGACCAAAAAGATAATAATTTGTAGTGACAACTCAATTTGACATTGTTGACAATGTATGGTGTTTGATGCTATTAAAAAGGCATCGGAACTTGATTTGGCAATGTAAAGGCATGTGACTTGCATAAAGTCCATGCAAATTAATGGCTCCATGACGGTAGGCCTTGTGTCGAGCCTGGTTATAGTTTGACACACCTCCGAAGAGAGGAGGTTCGTGTGCTCACTTCAAAATACGATCACGTTAACAAATCATGGTTTGAACCTCTAAGGCCATTGTTTGCTTTACACATAGGGTTGGTCAAGGTGTTTTATAGATATAGAAAATATCTACATTGACGTCTTTGGTTATATTTAGACATTCTCCCGCTTGAATTTTGATTTTGGAACCTCGAGGTGTTGAAAACCCACAAATCTCACTACAAAGTTTTCGAAGTTGAGCTATTGGTGAGATATGGGAGACTTGAAAGAATTTCGAATCCAATCTAATTCATATGAAAATTGAAAAATCTTACGAAGATTCATGACCAAAGAGAATTGAATATCTTAAAGCTTGCTAATAGAGTTCTATTTGGATTTTTTATCATTCATTTATAGTTGTATGAGATATGAAAAAAATTTATACTAGTGTCAGTGAATATGCAGTTTACAAGTTTTACTAGTTCCCAATAAATCAAGAAACAAACCAATTGCAGAGTCAATGATAGTCGGATTTATTGCTTAGCAACCAAATACTAATGGAATTAAAAAATTCCAAGAGCCGTGAGAAAGATGTACATAAAAAATGTAACCTTTGATATTGCAAGCAATGCAACATAAAAAAATTACCAGATAAACCACAAATCCAGTAGAACACAGTAACGAGTATAGCAACATCCAACAGAATCCTTCCCAATTCCATCAACATGTTCATATGACAGCCTCCAGAAACAGGTCATGTAGCCAGAGACAAAAAACGAAAACAAGAGAAAGAAAAGCTAAGGCGCATTTGGGAAAGGAGGATCAAAATTCTTGGTGCGCACATGCCAACGACCAAACCACGATAACATAAGACCACGCCCAGGTAAAATCCAAATGACGATATTTTTCACATCTGAATGGGTGGCATTATCCATTTCATCCAATCATGTTTCCGTCTCACTTTATCGACCTACAAGTCAAAGGGAGAACGTTAGTGAACCGCAAAGGCAAATCATGAACCCACAATATCACCCATTGAAGTTGCGATACAATACTTTTATATTGTGCTGTAATGCAAAACAATCATAAAAAGAACCAGAATCAGCAGGATATTATATAAAAACAATTAAAGAACCAGAATCAGCAGGATATTATTCATTTTGCCAATAGTGGTATAAGAAAAAAAACTCACACTTATGAGATCTGTTTTAATGTATTTTCTAGTAAAAGTGAAGTTGATTAAATTCAGCTATTAAATTTCAAACCTGTACTTCCACAATGTTTGAAGCTTGTACAGCCTCCAGTATAAGTTGAATATTGTCCGTCAGCTCCATGACCTGTTAAAATGGTTAATAAGAATTTGCGAAAATTTGCATACATTTTAGATGACGCCAACAATAAACGACGACCAATTGACATTGACATCAACATTTTGATTCACTTATCTGAAGCACTAAAGCATCGATATTTTCCAAGGCAATGACAAATTCCAATGTACTCAAAATGTTCTACTTTTAGTTGTGCACATTTTAGTTTAACATGAGTAAAATTATAGATAGATTAAAAGAGAGCTGAATTATGCATGCTATCTCAGGTTTGATTCAAATGGAGAAATTGCAGATTTCATACATCAGATGCATAAAGTAAATTGAAGACCATACAGGTATGTGTCTTGTGTGATCGATAGGCTTTTAGTGATTTTTTATCATTTTAAAGCCTATCTCTAAAACAAGACATTTGGCCTAGCTAAGTTGAATTCCTAAATCGCATAAGCTTGTTTTATGGTGTTTTGACGAAAATAAGAGTCTCCCTCGTATGGTTACTACAATTACTAGATAAATACTTCAAAGGAATTGCTATCTGTACTTTCTCCCAATAATCGAAATATCATAGAAAGGACAAACCATAACAAGTCAATAACACAGAGTGAAGGAGGTTTGGAAAGTTGAAAAGTGAGAACCAGAAAACAGAAGGGTCAGGCAAGATGTAAATTAGAACAAAATTAATTGTTACTATTAAATTCTACCATCAAATATATCCAATCGGAAACTAAGACAATTGAAGATGTCGTCCATATTCACAATGGTTTACAAAGGTGATTTCTCTAAGTCATGAAGAGTAATTGTTAGAGACACCAACAAAATAAGCAACTATCCTAGTTAACTTCACGAGCACAATTCCATCGGGATATTACACTCACTGAGCTCATTATTCGGCAATCAGTCTGATAAACCCTGGAATCTGCAATTTAACTAATTGCAGATTTCGAAAACAGGATATTAGCAGCTATAAATGTAGAACAGTCCAACTGCTTCTTGTGTGGGTTGTGAAGAATGTCACAACAGTTTTTGAACTGGTCATGGATGCAAATAGAGTTCATGAACACGAAAATGAATACTTATTGGGCTTGTTTGGAATTGCTCGTTATGAGCTGCTTATAGATTCTCAATGATTCAATTAAGCTGTGAAAAGATAAAAGTTAAAACCATCCTTCTTAAGATGCTTCTAGATTCTCATGGCATGTGCTGTAACTGTCCAGAAGTCGTTCTTCGACTAGCTCGCCACACTTGATTTTGTTCTCTTATAAAATGCTTGCACCGCCATTACAACACAAATCACCTTAACACCATCCTTTCCCGTTCCCTTTGATACCCTCTCCCTTCAGCAACTTTGCCAGAAAATCACAATGGTGACCTCAGATGAAGCACCTATACGCAAATATACATGTTAAAAAAAACACATATGCACAGATCCCTCGTCTTTTTCGTCTTTATTCCTACTACGATTAAAAGAATGCTCTATATATTCTGCCTTAGTTCTATTCTACCTACTACGATTAAAAGAATGCTCTATATATTCTGCCTTAGTTCTATTCTACCTAATCTAAAATTTTTAAGATTTCAAAGCACCGTTCCAAAGTTTTAACATATTATCATCCTCCCAATCTTATTTACTAAAACTATGTCATCAGCTAGCATACACCCAAGAGACTTTTCTTAAATTTTGTCCACGAGCTTGTACTATAGTAAAACATAAAAACTAAAAATTTATGGCAGAATCTTGTTGCAACCAAAATTTTCTATTATTACTCAACTACATGTTACTCATGAGCGCTTAATCATATATCTCCTTCAATTCCTTTTAACTCTTAAAAGCATTGTAGCACTTCCCTAGTATATGATTTTTCCAAAATAAATAATAATCATATGCAAATTATGCTTTTCTCAACAACGTTCGAAATAGCTAGTCTTGACGATAGATCTCACTTATAAAAACACACTAGACCTACGAATATTCTTAATTACACCATAATATATGCTCAATCAATTGTTGTCATCTTTTCCATAATTTCATATTATGGCTCATGAGCTTCATACTTCTATAGTTTGTATAATATTGGATATATTTATTCTTATTAAAAAACACCTAAAGCCGTTTTCCAGCAAAAAATTCTCATTGTTCTTGGCAAACATTATTTTATTTTTCAAATCTCATTAAAAAGTTTGCCAACCAAAAGTTACACGGATTCCCTTAAAACCCTATCACACTATTCACTTACAGCCAATTTCTTTTACCATCTAAATAAACCCTCTTCAAAGCCCCACTTCGGGAATCTAAATCCATTTAGTATATGTAACAAGTTTATCATCAATAATTTGGCAGATCCACATGATTTTCTATCGAATTACTTCTGTCTAAATAAAACCATCATCCCTTTTATCTCGTCATTAAAATTAAAGATTATATCTCCTTAATGCACTTGACTTGTTTTAAATCTCCAACTCTCGTTTCCTTTAGCCAAGATTATGAACATTTTATTCCAAGCTCTTGGTAAATAACTAATTTTCTATATAGCAGAGTGCTTTGTGACGATGGAAAATTTGAGTAAGCGGATTATAGTTTCCATTTTCCTTTTTCTTTTTTTTCCACGGAGCCACCCACCAGTCCAGCTTGACCAATGGAGATTAAGAACATCCCAATTGAAATGTGATTTTCAGCTGTTTTTCAAGTCAAAAGCCCTAGGCAGCTAATTTCATCCTTTCACCACAAAAGAGCAGTTTCTCCAGCAGTTCCAAAAAACAAACCAGCTTCCTATTATAAGCTACTTCTTGATACTCTCTTAACAGAAGTTGGTTCTACATTTCTTGAACTTATCAGAAACAAGCCCACAATATGATTAGTTCAATCTCAAATGGATGGCATGTCCTTTAGCTTCTTACTGCACTCTCTTCTTAAGAACACGATGTTCAGTTCTCCAATTATTTGTGTGTATTTAGAAGGGAAAATATTGAATTGAAAGAGTTGAGAAGACCAAAGTGCTTAGCTTAATTACATAGAAGTTGAACAACAGAATGGAATGTCCATCAAGCCTGTCCAACAAAATAATATTGTCTCATAGATTTGTTAAATGGTTTAAGCTACTGGCCAAACATCGATATCAAATTCAAATTAAAGTTATCTATACCCAAAATAGGTTCCTTATCGCCTAAGCAATCAATACTATGAAAAAAGTTGTTAAACCTTGATACAATTAAGTCTTGAAAAAAGATCTAATTAACTTCAAATACTATGAAACAAATGAGAAATATATGCATTCTCAAAGGAGGCAGATGAACTAAGTGATTCTTGAGTTTCTATGATATAATTAGGTGCATATACTGAAAAAACCTAAATGGGGATAACAAAGCTTTTCACTAAACGAGCTTCTACAAGAACTTTCTCGAAACCATCAATTTTTGAATATTTAAGTCCCATGAGTCAGAATACAGGAAGTTGCTGACATCCATGTTTCCGTCCTTTTGAGTTGTCAACATTTCAAGGTGAGGCAACACTGCCAGACTCATCATTAGAATTGATAAAGACTTCGCATCACGACTTAAAAGGTTCAATTTTAACTAAGAAGAGAGACAACCCAGCTGCAGTTAAAAAGACAGATGAAAAAGACAGGTGCAAATATAGATAAAGCCTGAAGACAATATGTCAACTATAAAAAAAAAATGCCATTCAACTTGTATCCTATATCAACTGCTGGTGAGAACAGCCATAAAACTCAAAACACATTAAAAAAAATTAATATTTAAGCAAATTATACTGACACCTAGTGAGCTATATAGCAATTACACTAACACGCAAAAACTACAGTGTGTTACTAAAATTTCAGTAAATGACAAGGACCAACATTAAAATTCAAGGAGAATAAAAAATGTCTTGAGGTAACCTACAAAGTGAATGGCTCACAGAGGGAGCAAGGCAGAGTCCCAGGTATAAGAAATTTGAGGAACATATTACTGAATTTAGGGAAAAATTAATTAAATTCTGGGTATATGAGCATTTTTAGTGATACAAGCATGTTTTGCTCAAGAGGCGCTCATGTCCCGTCATATAGAACTATCAAAAAATAAAAAGAATGAATGAAAAACGAGAAGATCCTTAACTACAAAATGAAATTTCCTTTGGGAAAAAACTGTACGGATGTAAAATATACCTAGCTCTATCGGCTTCCACTACCGTAACTTAAAATATCACTGTGAAAATTGGGCAGGGATCAAGGATTGCCAAATAAATCTATAAGCATGATGCATATTGAACTTACTATGGAGTATTGTATCAAAAAGACAGGCAAAAGAGCAATTTGACTTCAAGGAATGAACACAAAGACATTTATCATTCTAGGCAACTTACTTTCTTAAAACCTGCTATTAACTGAATCGGAACCCATCCCTCTTCATCCATGTTCTGGCGCAAGAAGGTATCTTTAACTAAATTCTCATTACTGCAATAATAAATGGATAAAAGAAAACAAGAAGTTAGTGTCTAAATGGTGGTAGACAGTATATACTTCTGATTCCCTCATAAGAGAAACTAACCACATAATTAGGTACCTAAAATAATAATCTATCTGATACATTATCTTGTTAGACAAGTGAGGATCTGTAAAAGGAAAAAACATAGGCCGAATTGGAACCATAGGCATCCTGAGGGAATCTGATTGAGGGCCTGTAACATAAAATACAGGAGAACGCACTTCTGCAAGTATATCAGAACATCAGTACAAGGACAAAAGTATGAAAACAAATAATTGTAGAAGTAACATATGTCACCTGTGTAAACCATCGGAGTGCCAAAGGGTGGCCTCACAGCCAAAGGAGGGGGAATATAAGGTGTACTAGGAACTGGACCACGAAGGAAAGGCCTAGAAGCAACTCTCTGCTGAGGCATATTGCCTTCTCTGCTGCCAAAACTTCGATGAGTATCCCAGTCCTGATTCCCACGTTCCCGATCACGCCTGCCACCACGGCCATGAAAATGGGAGACATCCCCTCGAGGGTGTGGACCGCCACTGCCTCTTCTAAATGAATTCCGATGCTGTTGTAGCACATTGCCACCATGTGATCCTCCACTTTGCCCACCCTCCCTATTTGTGTTATCCCTCGCAGAAGACTCCCCAGCAGAGTGACCTGACTTACCCAAATTATTAGAGACTAGTTCCACCGTTGCACCTTCTGGTGGTAGTGACTGAGAAACATGGTCATCAGCTGATCCATCACTACTGCTCATACCCCCACCAACATGCTTGATAGACCTTTGCCGGGTAGGGCCAACATTGTGGGGTGTTAAATTCGGGTTTGTGTTACTGCTGGTATCTTGTTTATAGGAAGATGAAAAACCTACACCAGTGCCCTATCATACAGACACGAACAATGAAATAGAGAAGTCAAATTTTCCAATGTCTCTAGCAAAAACTAAAAACCAACTGTCGTGGTCTTTCATATAAAACTGCGGCATAAAACATATACGAATATTCATTAACATTAATGCAGCATAAGATTTACAAATAAATTTTATAGTGTATAGAGGAGAAATTGAGAACTTGACCTGTAACATAAATAAAATTAATAAGCAAGAGTAAAACGAATGAATAAATAATTGTATCCATAGAAAGTAGACCTGCAAAGAGACTGTTCCATCAGACAGAGCTTTGAGAGAATCAGATGAAGATGACTTCTTGGTGGATGAACGGGCGGATTCAGAGAGAGCAGGCCAAGACACTGCCCCCATTACAGCGCTAATTTCTGCAGTAGCACCATTTGAAGGCTTATTCCAAGCCGGTTTCTTAGTAGCATTGCTTCCGCTGCTGCTTCCCCCACCATTCTCAGTGTTCTCTGGTGGAGTCTCAGCCGCACAAGCAGCAGCACCACTCTCCACCGTAGGACAAGTCATAGAACCAGCTACCGCTGCCAGTGTAGAAGCAGCTCCTGAAGGGGAAGAATCAGAAGAAGAGGAATTCACATTTGCCTCCCTAGCAACAACACTAGACAAGGAGGAAGAATGCAGAGAAATCCCGTTTACAGCCACAGCCGCAGTGGAGGAAGAGGAAGAGATGATATAATCCGAGTCGCAGTCCCGGACAATCTGAGTCCAGGGAGAGGAGCCGGCCCACCTTGAATTGGGACTCCTAGGGGAGTGATGAGCCGAAGAAGAACTAGGGATTGGGTTAGTAGCTGTAGCCATCAAAATTTATAATTTTCTTTTGGGGATTTCAGTTTTCCAAAATAAGGGTTTCGAAATTTTCCTAAAATGATAAACAAAAAAACTCTAAAGATTCGAATTCAGGTTACCAAAAACACCTCCCTGTTTTGAAAAAAACAATTACGATCGATTAATCAATAGGAAAACCCCTAAAAAGAACCAAAATAATAAATAATGATGTGATCGATTGAACAAACGGAAAACCCTAAGGAGAACAAAAAATACTAATCAAATCGATCAAAATTTTCTAAATTAGACTATAAGAAGAGAGATTTTCGATGGATCGTAGAAGATCCGATTCGGGGTTGAGAGGATGAGATTTTCTTCTTCACAAACAGAAAGAACACAGATACGGAGAAACGAATCCTCTCTCTCCAACAATTCTTTCCTTCTTTGCTTCTACACGAGATAACCCCCGCGTTCTTTTTCTGCAGAGTGCGTTTATCATTAAATAGGTATATATTTACTTATAATTTTTTCAATGTAAATTCGGTATGCTCATTTCTATTATTTTTAAAATATATTTTTTAGTTCTTTATTTGATGCACATTTTTTCGTCAAAAATATATTTTTCTAATATGATAAAAAATATATAATTGAAAAAGAAGAAAAGTCATTGTCTGATGAAAAACATTATTTTATTAAAAAATGTATTATTAAAAGTGAGTAAAAGAATGAGAATGAATAAATAATGTGGCTCAAATATGAATTGAAACTCATTTTCAATTATACATTTTTTCTTAAAATAATATTAAACGTAAATTAGGGCTCATTAATTGGGCCTTATTTAAAACCAGAGGAAAGGGAGCAAAACCAGAAACAGGCGGCACGACAGCTTCTTCTTCTTCTTTCTCCCAACGAACGGCGAGCAGACTGAAGCTTCCAACGGACCCAGCACGGGCGGCAGGTGCTTGGTCCGCCTCTAACTGTGGATACGTGAGAAACACATGACACGTGGCAATAGTCGTGTGGGACATAAGTTTGGTTTGGTATAAAGGAAAGGGGTTAAATTCACTTATATGAATTTTGTAAAGATTTGTATGTAATTAATGTAAGTCTTTCATAAATTTCTATAGGCTTTTATATCAAAAATTTTATAATTTTTTGTAGAATTTGAAAGACTTTTATTTAAAATAGAATTCAAGTAGATCTATAAAAAAAATGTGAAATTCTCGTATACGAGACTATGGTTCTCACAATTCCCTTTTTCCTCCCCATATATCCCTTGTTTGGTCCTTATTATTTTCAAAATACATTTTTTTCACTTATTTTCAAACACATTCTTCAATAAAATAATATTACACGTAAATTTTAAAAAAATTCTTATTTTTTAACCGCGCATTTTTCATCAAATCACTATTTAAAAATCCATTTTTTAGAAAAAAAAATTGGCTCAGACAAGCTCATAATAAAGAATATATTTTAAAAGAACAATAATTTAAGTATTACATTATTCTTTCATAGAAAATAAATAGAAACATAATTAATATTCGGTATTATCAATATGACATACTTTAAAGATTAAACAAAAAATGAATATATTTATTTTAATTATAAATTAGTCTTTTTTTTATGTAAAATCTTATAATTTTAATTACAAATAGATTTTCTCATAAAAAATTGATGAAAAATGGGAAAAAAAGTTATAAGAATTATTAGTTACATTTTTTTTTTTGGAGAAAATAGAAATAATAATAAAAAAGATGAAAAAATGGGGAAAAAATGGAACCAATAGAAAAAATAATTTTTAATAGTAAATCTAATGTTCATAAAAGTAAAAAGGAAAGACAAATATTAAAAGAAACAAAAATACATTAATTTTTTTTTCCCTTCTTGTGAAAGTCTACCAAAATTTTGAGATGAATGTGAGATAAATTTTGAGATAAATTTTAGAACTTACTGCTTAAACCCACATACTTATAATTTTTTTTAAAAATCATTAACAATTTGAATACCCAAATATTTGTAGAGATTTTTTTTAAAATTTAATTAAATATATCGTTACTTTTAAAAACTTTTTAAAAGTTTATAAAATCTCGTTTGAATACATTAGCCTTAAAAAATCAACATTAAATACTCCAAAAAATTTTAAATTTCAAAAAGTCTTTAAAATTTTCAATTGAATACGCCTCCCCCAACCATTGTTTGGAGTGAAATGTTTCAATAATCACTAAATTTATATACCTATCACGAACGACTCACTGAATTATGAAAATACTTTAAAATATTCACTAAACTTATTTTGTTTGCACTTCATCCATCACTTCCAAAAACCTGTCAACTTTTTTGCTAATGTAAATGACGATTATCTTGCATGGCAACTAACGGCGTGTCACATGCCACAGATTATCCAAGTCACATTTTAAAATACTATAAAACGCGAAAAATCTAAAACCGATTCTTTTTAAAATGGCACACGATTTTCAATTGGTCAAACACGTTTTTAACATTTAAAAAAAAAAAAAAAACACTAACAAAAAGGGGGATATTTTATTCAAGATCCTATGCCGATTCTTTAAATTTTTCATCACCCAAAAGTTGATCTAATCTGTTTTAAATCTTTTGATCCGAGAAAATAGGGCCAACGCAGAAAAGGGACTCCATTGCTTATGCCTTTGATGCTGGAATTCCAATTGCAATGGCTAATGAAACAGGCAACTGAAGGATGGTACAGGACAATTTGCGCCCCCCCAATTGTGCACTTTTTCGATTTGCCAGTGATTGTTCGGGTGTGGCTGCTTCCTGTAGGAAGCGCTGAAATGCCCATTTTGATGAGCTTCGGTTCATCTTCATCGCCTTCGATGAGGACGAGGGAGCATTTGGCAGTACGTCTCTCTGCCCAGATGCTTCAAATTGGGGGAATAGAGTTTATGGAGGAAAAGAAGAAAAAGAAGAAAGGAGTAGGGTTCGTGAAGTAATTTGGGGGAGCTGTTGGTTGTGCGTCAATTGGAAAGTTGTTGGTTGTGGGTCAATTTGGCGACAACGGTTTCAATTTTTTCCCCCTAATTGCAACATCGGTACCAAACATTTCCTTTAGGATAGACTTTGCCTAAACTTTTAATTTATGTCAACCACGGTACCAAACATTTCATTTTTACCACAAACGATACCAAATCTTTCAAAATGTTAGCAGTAGAAGTCCAAGTGGATAATTTTTGTTAGTTTGACTGTTAATTAACCAAATAATTGACTTTGAAAACAATGTTGATTGATTTTAAAATGTTAAAGTCAAAGTCAATTAATTTTAATTACATATTTTATCGAATATACAATTTTTTAATCATACATTTCATCAACTTTTAACAAAATTTACATAAAAATTGAATTTTAATTCTCCCCAAATAAGGGCGTAATAATTAAAAGTAAATTAGAAATGAATAATCATCTCGTTGGGTTTCATTTTATTATGCCAAAATTTTACTTTTCTACGTAGAAAGTATTCGTGTTCCTTCAAAATATGTACTTAAAGTTATTGTTAGACTTTAAAAAGTACTAGTGGGGTGAACGCGCTTCGCACGTTAGTTGAATAATATTAAAAGGAAAATATCTAAAGAACAATACCTGATGTTCGATAATTGAACTATCATAAGCAACATATATCCACTGATGCAGCCTCTATAGACACTCCTCCTAATACACAAGGTGAAACAAAACATCAAAATCTAATGACTCAAAGTGTTATTCAATTACCAGACAGTTAAACAATTGAAAAGGTAAACTGGAAAGATGAGAAACAGATGCTATATCACGTTTTATATATTTTTGGTCTACTACAAATTCATGAAAACACAGAAAGATTCAGGCTAAACAACCGTGTGATCAATATGTGGGAGAATGAGAAGAAGAAACTAGGTATGAGCTCTCTCTAAAGTAAAGGTAGGCAATCTGAACAGCATCCATAATCACAGTTTTAATGGAAGAAATTATGGGGTGTATAACGTGTGCGCGATCATAGCACTATGTGAGACCAGCTTTCATCCTCTAATGTAAATCATACAACGTCGTCCAATTTTATTACTCAAAATGAAGAAATCAGTTAGCAATGTATGGTTGGAAAAATAAATCAAAAGCATTATGTTTCTATACATCAGATGTCAAATGATTTTTCTAATTTCCACATAAGGATCTCATGCAAGAAATCAAGAAACGGAACAAACAATAATTTTCATATATTTATAAATCAAATCATTCAAATTTTAATTTCTATTAATCCAAAAGATAGAAGAAAATTTATATATCAGGCAGCATACATACCTACTGCTGGAAGCTGGAACCAGGGATGAAGATATTTGAGCAGCTACTTCATTTTCAATGAAGCTTAGTCAAGTAGAAGCTGCACAAATAATCCATACAGATAAAACTGGATGGAACTGATGAAACTTCATTTTTATTCTTTTTCAGGAGCTTTAGAGACCTGTTGATTATTTGTAATGATGTCATATTATAGAGTTCAACATTGTTGGTTCAGTGACATTAAAATGAGGTCATAAAAATCCAATAGAATTGAAAGGAAAATATGTTTATTAATTTGGTCCGGATAGATGAATCAATTGTTAATTTGCCAAATCTCAGATTCATGTAAAAAAAATATTTCAACAGCATATACTCCAGTTAAATAAATGACAAATAAAAAGAAATCATGAAATTACCAGGAATAACATAGTTGGACAGTATTTGAGAATTTCAAGATTCATCTGAACATCATCTAAGCTCCTGAATGTAATAATAGGAAATATAAATGTGTGCTTATTGCAATGGACGGAAAGTGCATATATAGAATAAGGCAAAGGTACATTTGCCTATGTGTGTGCTGGCAAAGCCCAAAATAAGTTGCAAGATTGGCCATTTGGACAAAAGAATACATTAAAATCAGTATATAAATGACATTGCCAATAAAAGCTAATTACACAAATCGCTATTGCTGAAATGGCTTCACAATTCAAGATGTTAGAAATGTTGAGAAAAGCTTCAAGCAAAAAAAAAAAAAACATAGGATTCTTGTTTTCCTTGTTAATTAGAAAGATAAACAAAATGAAAAATACCAAATGAGAATGTATACCACCTAAAGATTTAATAGAAAAAAAATTGTGCAATCTTCAACAATGTCACGCTCAAAAGAAAAAAGTAGGTGCTTCACCCAGAGATAAACTTGACATAATAAATTTGAATAGAACGTTAAGTACAGTATGCCCATCTAAATATTGTTCAACTCATTTGGTTAGGGCCTAGATCAAGCCTACATCTATGCATATGCATTAAGTTAGTTAATCGCTAAATTCCAACTCCTGAAGTGAAAAGAGGCAAGCTAGTGACACTTGTATAAGCACTGTAGAAGTCGGATTTGACCTGATTCTTCCATCAAATATTTTGATAGTACATTAAATTTTTTCGTTAACGTTTAATGCAATTGTTTATAAAATGTGAAGTTATTCAGCAAATTTCATCTATTTTATCAACAAAAATGTCAGATGTCTCAAAAGTTAGAATAAATGCAAAAAATAAAAGATAAAAAAAAAAATTTATCAATACCGTCTAGATTCTGCCAACTCAACTATTTGTTATTTGATAAGATTAAATCTCTATGTTATATTTTTCCAACTCATATCTCATGGAAATAACAGTTCTCACAAAGTTGATGCATTGTTGTTTTTCTTGATATTATGAAAAAGTTCCAACAATTTTAACTAATGTGCAGAAGAATTCTACCTTCATGTCGCCAGCTCTCTTTCCAAACTTTTGCGTCAATACTGCCAATAAATCAATGGATCCATTTGGCTCAGGAGCAGCCTGTTAATCTCAGCAAATGCCTCTCTTATGCGAGCACAATCAAATCTCAGTATATTATGACATGCCCATATTATTCCTACACATATGAGTTAACAATCAAAACCAAATAAGTGTTCAAAATCCCGAACATCAACGAAGGAAAATTCCCATGAGATACGTGAAATCAAAATAAAAATAGATCAAAAGAACCTATCAAAAAATATATAAAGTTCAGTATTTTAGGAGTTCAAAAGAACCTACGCATACCTACCACATATCTATTGAGGAAAAGTTGAGAAATTGTTATTGGTAAAAAAAAAAAAAAAAATCTACGACCGCCCCCGGAGGTCCCACCGAAAAGGTACTAGAATATACAAATAATGCCACTGAATTGATGGAATTCATGTGCAGTACACCTTTATAGATGTGCATGAATGAGTTACTATGCAAGCCGAACACAAGTTGTTCAAACTGCTTGGTCCATCTGAACGTCAACAATGAAAATTCCAAGCATACACATACACATACACATTTATAGTAACATAATAAAAAGCGATAGATTCAATCGGATTGAAAATCAGTTTGTAATTTCAGATTTTAGAGACCAAGGTTTAAAAACAAAATGATATGATTGCGGTAAATACGAAGCCACACGATAACAAACTAAGCTTTATTCCTAATTAATCTGGACTCGGCTACAAGAATATTTTTTATTACTCAATTCGATTCATTGCTACATCTACTGAAACATTTAATGCAACCAACTCCTTAGCCAACCATATTAACTTTGGTCTATCTTCTCCCTCTTCTAACATGCTGCTGAGATCGTGAGATTGTATACTCTTGTCAAATGGAGTTTCATTATGCACATTCAGACATGCCCAACCACCTAAGTCATCCTTACTTTACCCTCAATTAGTGTTACAGTATGTCTCATTATAAACTTATCCAATTCTAATATAGCTACA
>CAIGRB010146234.1:41764-59614 GCA_903798255.1 Fraxinus quadrangulata
AAAGTACAAAAGATAAACTCATAATCAATGACCATCCATTGAAATCAAAAGTGTGTAAAGCAATCATTTCTTTTATATATATGTACATATTAAGCTATGAAATTAGACAATAGAAAGCCATCCTATGTAAATCAAAAGAGGAAAAATAATCCTCAAAAAAGACTAAATCCCGCCTCAGTAAATTGAAACCACAAAAATAAACTGATAATCAATCACTACCTATAGAAACCAAATGTCTTTTCAAGAAGCATTTAATATATTTTGACGCTCAATATACAAATCCAACAAAAAAAAAAAAAATTGCATTGAATACTTAACCAACAAAGTTCAACAAGCCAATGCAGATTGAGCTCTGGAATCCTACAAAAAATAAGAATATAGAGCTATATATACACCTTGAAAGCATTCCAAGATTATCAGAAAAAACAAATAACAAGCAAATGCACTATTAAAATAAAAATAAAAAAAAACTCTGTTCTGAACGGAGACTCGGTGTCCGGACACGGGTGTCTTCGTGGTCTTCGTGGTGCACGGAGACTCGAGACCTGACATTTTTTTTAATTATTATAAGCACATCAACTCTAACCCTAAACTAATCAAATAACAAGCAAATGCACTGGAAAAAAAAAACTCCGTTCTGAACGGAGACATGGTGTTCGGACACGAGCGTCATGTCCACGTCGTGTCAGGACACGACGTAGACACGGGTGCACGGACACGAGACCTGACCTCGTTTTTTTTTTTTTAAAAACACACCAACTCTAACTCTAAACTAATCAAATAACAAGCAAATGCACTATAATAAATAATTTAAAAAAAAAACTCCGTTCTGAACGGAAACACGGTGTCCGAGCACAAGACGCAGACATGGGTATCTCCATGGTGCACTGAGACATGAGACCTGATCCTTTTTTTTTTTAATTATTATAAACACACCAACTCTAACCCTAAACTAATCAAATATGAAATTTTCTAATATTTACATAACTAAAAGAAAAAAAATTAAACATGTACCTCGACATATTCACCTCATCCCTATTGTCACCACCTCCACACACAGAATCTCCAACTTCCTTTTCATCATCACTCAATCGGGCCGTTTATTTGGCCTCCCATTAGCACAAATGTCAAATTTTTCATGATTTTTGCACGACCCTTGTATGGGATAAATTAATTAGAAAATTAAGATTAAGATAATATAACAGGCAAATAAAATTTAATTTGCTGCTCCCTCCACCCAACATAGCATCCAATATACAAAACAATATCATGTAATTGAAAAGAATTAATATAAATGAATATATAGGGATACAAGGGAAGAAAACCAACTTTCAAGAATATACAGAGCTAACGACAATAAATCTTAATCTGCACAAATACTAATTTGTGCGATTCTTGACGGCAGTAGCTACGGTCTCGGGTCGAAGTTGGAGGAATTAGGTTTTGGAATTTCTTTGTTGCGTGGGAAAATGGAAGAGTTTGTTGTGTGGGGCAGGGGAGATGGAGGNCTCCCTCCACCCAACATAGCATCCAATATACAAAACAATATCATGTAATTGAAAAGAATTAATATAAATGAATATATAGGGATACAAGGGAAGAAAACCAACTTTCAAGAATATACAGAGCTAACGACAATGAATCTTAATCTGCACAAATACTAATTTGTGCGATTCTTGACGGCAGTAGCTACGGTCTCGGGTCGAAGTTGGAGGAATTAGGTTTTGGAATTTCTTTGTTGCGTGGGAAAATGGAAGAGTTTGTTGTGTGGGGCAGGGGAGATGGAGGAGATGCGTGAAGAAATGGTAAGAAGGTTTGTGTCAAATTCAAAGGCATGGAAAAATTGAGGACAAAAAAAAAAAAAAAATCGAATTACGACGATACAAAATGTTGACACGTGTTTTGGCTTTTGATAGCCTCTTTTAATATGTAGTGATAAATTAAGAAAAAAATATGATACTCAAATGAATATTATAACTTATAGGGTAATTGAAACAAAACATCCATATCAATTGTCCACATTATGCAAATGGACCAATATCATTTCACATTTGGTATTTGAGCCTTCAAATCGACTATTCTTAGCACAAATGGTCCTTTTCGTTTGGTTCTTTCCACTTATTCTGTTAAATAAGCGTGTACTTTACACCTGGCATAAAGAAACAAAATAAATCTTTCCCTTAAATTTTAAATAAACGAAAAAAAGTATGTTTTGGCCATATGAAAGGGTGCCCTCCGTCCTGCTTGTCACCTCTTAGAATGTTTTGGATGTCGAATTCGAACACGTTATGCTATAATATGGATGTCAAATTTGAACCTTGAACCCCCAATAAGCAGATTCACTAGATCAATCTACAAAAAATATTGTGCTGTAAGCATTTGCAGATCTCTCCTGGCAGACTTCTAAATTAAGATGAACAGGTGTGTGTGTGTGTGTGTGTGTGTGTGTGTGTGAGTAGAAATTCACAGAAATTTTACACAGAAGTAAACTCAACTAACTTCATGTCCATTTCTGCCAGAAGCCTAAACAGAAGTAAGATCCCTATGAAAATCAGAGAACATTTGTGATTCTGCATCAATCTGTTACACTTGGAAAGTAGTCGAACTCCTGCCCAACAGACAAGTTAACGACATAGTTGGATGCATCTTTCGGAATTTTTCTGTATCATTTTCCTCATCAAATGAGACCCTCCCTGTTGGAAAAGCTACCCTGAAAACCGTGGGAGGACGAGCACCCATTCAAACAACTCTCATTTGTAAAGCTTTTTCTCATCACTCATTGGTTGCTTGCCATTCTTCTCTCCTGACGACACCTCCTACATCAGAAAAATAATGATCATGCCTCAATCAACATAATTCTTGAATTTACACAATATTAAAGTTTAAAGATTGACCAGCAACCTGCTGAACTGTTGATCCTGGTATTTTAAGTTCCAGATCTGTTACGACATTGTTAGAATCCCCAACTTTCTGGCTGGTGCTACTTCTACATTGATCGGATATTATGGAATCTTGTCTGCCAGAGATAAAAGATGTTGATGCATTTAAGGTGGTTGCCTGGTCGAGCTGGGGAATGAAGTGAGTTGGATATGGAATATATGATGAAATGGGATTCGGATTGGGAAATGGCGGAATTGTTGGATGCATGGGAATTGGACCAGGAGGAAACGGTAGAGGGCCATCCGGATACGAAAATGGTGGTGCCATGATGATCGAAGGATTAACAGCTCCCCATGGGATCATAAACCTTAAACCTTGCTGATACTGAGCATTGAGATTCTCAACGTTGGATTTCAGAGACGCTTTCTCTTCTCTAAGGTCGTTCTTCTCCTGTGTCAGCTATTTAAGATAGACAATTGTTCGATAAGAAAAACCAATAATGGCTAAAGAAGCCTCAAAATCACATGGACCAAAATTTAGTTAGTGAATGGATCATCACCTCACATGATTCTTCACGAAGTACTGTATGCTCTGTCTTTAGTTTGCTAACTTCTGAAGTCAAGTCCTTGAGCACTTGGATTGCATCATCAAGTATGGAAGCCTTTTCATTCTTAGCTGAATCTGAATAAATAAATAATCAACAGAAATTATTCAGAGAACACTGCAGAACTTCTTATTTCCCTTTTTTTTTTTTGGTTATTGAAAATCAGTAGAATTATCATTCTGACAAAAAAAATTTTTTTTTGACTTATTAGCAGAGATTTCAAGGGAAACGCTCGACCAGGACTTGTGGTGCAACAAAATTGAAAGATTTAGGATCCAAATGCCTATTTACAGATTGGGTACCAACTTGCCACAAAAAGCAAGCTTGGGAACCAACACTGAAAATTCCCCTTATTTATTCAATTTTGAGCAGTTACTCATGTAAGATTTCCCAACATCAGGTTCATAGAGTTGATCAATATAAAATTAGAAGTACTCGCAGCCATGAATGCAATAAAGATGCACATTATCTACCTAGTATATTTCCTAGCTCCTGAAATTGCTCATTTAGCTTATCTCTTCTCAATTTCTCACGATCTGCTTTTTGTACTTTTCTTGCAGATTTTGCATCATCAGCCTTCACATCATCCCTTTGTCTGTAAGAATTCAACGTTAGAGAGGGACAAGCCAAATTAAATTTATTAAAAGCATGATAAACTAAAAACAAACTATAACACGACCAATTTACTGCAAAAAACTTCCATGCATAAATCCGTAGGAGTGAATGCACCCTAATTATTCTATACACTTCCCCTTGACCATGGATTGACCTTTGAAGGTCTATTATTCCTCCGTATATGTACTACGTTAACTACAAAAAAAACTTTGGGAGCGAATGCACAAACTATAACATGACAAATTTACTGCAAAAAACTTCCATGCATAAATCCGAAGTGAAAGTCATGCAATATTATAAGAGATATTATCTTATTTAGTTTCCAATTTTGAAGCTTATTTTAGGAAACACAATTATGATTTGATTTTATAGTATTTCCTTGCTTAGAATAGGATCTTTTGAAACCCTATATAAAGGGGTTTACGCAATGTAATTCAAACAACCTTTGATAATGAAATATTAATATTTTCTACCGTATCTCTCTATTCTCTGCCCCTTCTCTTCTCTTCTCTTCTCTTTCCTTCCCCTTCTCCTATAATTCTTCCATAGCATCTTGAGTCAGGAAGAACCCAAATTATTCTACACACTCCTCCTTGACTATGGTCCTATGAATTTACCTCCGGAGGTAATTGATCACTCCATATATGCGTGAGACGAGAAACCACCACTGTAACCCTTCTTCTTCATAGTAAAAATCTGCAACAACAAGTGGACGTAGCTATCACGTTTCGTGAACCACTATACATCTATGTTCTTGCTATCGTGCATTTCTGATTTCGTGTTACTTAATATTAATCTCATCATTGGAATTTGGGTTTAAGAAAGCCAAATACCTTATGCATAACCAGACGAATGTATAAAGGTCAAAAGCCTTTCATTCTATCTTATAATATCTACCCCGCTCCTCCTTGCTCCCAAAGATTGAGAAAACATGTCGATACAGAAATTTAAATCTTCAAAATTTTCTGTTGTACCCACAACTGATCTTATCTTCAGTAGCCAATAAATGTATAATCTTTTAACTATCAATGAATGGGAAAGAAAGGAAGAGAAAAGAAAAGGGAACTCTGAATAAATTCCAAAAAGTTTACAAATCTAATGACGAAAAGGAAAGATTATTTCTAGATTAAGAGACCTCTTTTCTCACAAAGTGGAAGAAAAAATCTACAAATAACCCCATGTAGCGTGAAATAAGATTTAAAGCAACAGGAGAGCTGTCGCAATCAAAATAACGAGAAAAAATACATGCAATGCATCAATCATTCTTCTTTTTTCACCAGTCAGTCAGCACCAGTCAAGATTGATAAAATCTACGCTAACAAAACCATAACGAATTTGAATCACTTTATTTGCTAATCTCCTATGCTTAAAAATAAAGATTTTATCTCATTCCTTGTTGTATGTGATCAACCTTTGGTAAAATCCTAATTTTGCAAGACATGTCAAACTTGTAGAATCTCCCAACTAAGCTAAACATGTACCTTCATTTATATTTCTCGATAAATAGAATATTATAGACATATTCATATCTCATTAATTTCAGGATCCCTTTTGGAAAGACAGTATTTCTAATCATGATTAAAGCTTCTATGTTATAAGACCACATCAAATTACGGCTACATATGTAAATTTGAAATGGTTTGGGTCAATCCATATTACAGATTTTATCAACAGCGTTTCACTTGAATCAATTGGGAACTCTAACTGCGAAGATTATATAATATACCAAAAAAAGATAGAGAAAAAAAATAAAAATATGTACCTTTAATTAGATAGTTTCTTTCTATTTGTGATAATCTCTTCTCCATTTTATCTCTAGAACATAAATAAATCTCGAATTGATATTGCAAACACATGACATCGATTAAAGGATTAAACACTAATGGACGATAGCATGGAGCATTCCCGACCTCAGACTAGATAACATAGCAGGTGCTTATTTTGCTTACGTTTCAAAAATCAACTGCCCGATTGATAATTCACATAATATTTACAAAGCACCCTCTCCCACAAAAAATAAAAAAAATAAGGCTTCTTTCATTATGAATAATGATTCATCCAATGTGCTTCCTTAAAGAATCATAAAAATATTCTACTAACCTTAAAAAAATTTCAATCCTCCCCAATTGATTCTCTACTTTGATTTCAGTACTTAATCCACTATACAAACACGATAGATAAAGGAAAAATGAAAAACAAAGACCAAACCTCAGCTCAATCAATTGGATCTACCATCAAATTGACACAACATAACTATACTCACATGAAAATGAATTTTCTAACTTACACATTTATCAACATTTCACAAATCAGAACAGCAAGCTTCACATGGAATAATTTCCCTTCTCCACATCCAATGCTTAAATATTTATCGACTAAAACCCCAGGAAAAAAAAATGGAGACATTACATCCAACTATATCTAGTTATTTAAATATATTTCATTACATTAGTGTAGGCATATACAGTTAAAAAAAAAAAAACCCACCTGGTTTCAGATGAATCGTCGTTGGTTTTCCATTGATCCATTTCTTCACCTTTCAAAATTGATTCAACCTGAAAGAAGGATGGACTTACAGTAGAATTGGGTGCTCTGGGGATATGAATTCAACGGAGATTTTTTTTCAAGAGAATCAGCAGTTGGAACTACACTAGAAAAGAAAATTCATTTATTTATTTATTTGTTCACAAATACTAAGGACTTGTGCTCTGCACGAGCCCGGGCGCCACGCGAATGGCGTACCAAAACCATGTGCCACTTCATTAAACTATCAACGAGAATCTCAACGGAGTATATTTTAATAGTTGAATAAATTACACGAGCACTCCTTCAAGTATTATTTATTGGATTAAAACCCTTAAAGTTGACATAAAAATGAAAATGAAAGCAACTAAAGCATACACAATTTTAGTATTGACTCTCAATGTAAGAGTTACTTTTACTTATTACATAAGATTTTCAATATAACAAAGAAGAAGTCACAGCACCCCTATCTCAATCAACCTTAGCGTGAAGGACGAGTCATTATTGTAATAAACAAAATTATACTTTATAATTAAAATTCACGCATTCAACGTAACAAATGTCTCTTGGAAGAGACTTGACCTCCATTCAAATGTACGATTCTTGGAAGAGCCTTCATTCAAATGTACGATTCTTGGAAGAGACTTGAATCCGTTTGGTTAATTTGATGAAAGTAATATTCTAATTAAAAAAGCATCTTATAATGTGAACTCATCTAACAGCTCTTTAAAAAAAGTAAACTCTTTTAGAAATTAGTTTCCAAACATCAATTATGATAGTTTTATCAGAAATTTCTTTAAAAAATAGCAGACACAAAAACATAATCCAATCAAACGGACCTTTATTACATAGGCACAAATCTTGAATAATATGTATGACATTTCAATTTTATGAAATATATTTTGCTTCTGTTCCCTATAACTTAAAAAACATAACAATTCGACTTGGTAATTTATTTTTGAATATTTTAAATTAGCTAAATATTTAGACCCAACATACGAAATTATATAATTAAAAGGAACATGTCACTTTTTAATTATTTCTAGATAATTAGTCAATCAAATTCAATTACCCTATTGTTTGAATGCCACAATCAATAATTAAAATAGTTAAATAATACAAAAAAATGATCACCGAGAAATCATAATTGAGTAAAAATTCTGGACACTTTGCCAATCAGCAATCCAATATAAATCGAAACAAACTTATTGTACGGTTCAGACCCATTTACCTTGTAGAACTTCTGACCTTAATTCTTGTAGTTTTCCTTGATCCTACTAGATGCGTGATTTTTCAAAACAAATCTCGACTCTTGATTTATTCATAAGATCACGAGTTCTTTAATTTTAATTGTATTTAGGTCATTACTCTCTTCAATAGCAGTCGTCTTAGATCTAAATTTCTGAGGTAAGGATCTCAACACTTTTCTCACAATCTTAACCTCTAGAATTCGCTCACTTAAGTTGAAGCTAAAGTTGACTATATCATTTAATTTAGCATGGAAATCATCAAAAGACTCGTTATCTCTCATCTTAATTTCCTCAAATCTAGTAGTCAACGTCTCTAATTTAGAGTTCTTAACGACCTTGTTTACCTCATGTATGGTCTCAAGAATATCTCAAATTTCTTTCGCAGTCTCACACGTCGACACAAGCCTAAATAGAGTATGAAGCCCTTTACTATTTCAATTACACTAATCTAAATCTTTTTTAGACCGGGTGGAAATATTAGTAGGGGTAACTATACCTGCAATTGTGGTAGATAGGGCGGTCCAACTATTCTAAACGCTCACTCAAACCCGTTCATCCATAGACTTAAGGAAAACTCTCATTCTAACATTCCAATAGGCATGATTACTGATATCAAAATAAGGAGGCATGGATAATGACTGATTCATCTAGACAATTAGGGCCAATGATCGCAAATAAGACTCTGATACCAACGGTTAAATTAGCCAAATATTTATACCCAAAGTGCGAAATTATACAATTAAAAGCAAAAAATCACTTTTTAAATTATATCTAGATGATTAATCAATCAAATTCAATTATCCTGTGATTTGAATGCCACAATCAATAATTAAAATAATAAAGAACTTAACAATTTTTAAAGAAAATGAGAAATTCAAATAAGAATTTATAAACGGTTTAATTTATAAATATATACAAATGAATGATAGATAAGTGAATAATACTTGAGGGTTTTTAACGATATTCGGACATTTATAAATGATTTCTAAATTTTGCACGTGGCTGAATTGTATGCATCGGGAGAATAAAGCATTAACCATGAATTCAAGGTAAAATGAAACAACATGCAATTGATTTTCATATATTTACATCATTCGTTTGCTGAATCTGACATGACAACCAACAAATTTTGACACATACCCTTATTTCATAATTTGTCCAATCATTCAATCCCGCTTACCAAACATGTTGCAAGCTCGTAAACACGTAACGAATGAAGGAAATATGAACCTCGTGCCCTATGTACACATCCATACATTGTACATGTATAGCCAGAACCTAATATACACTCTTGAAAAAAAAAGAGAGAATTTCCCAAACAATAATGTATAATCACTAATCAGCTTTGTGAGAGCTGGAAAGCAAAAGAGAAAAAGAGGATCAAAGAATGGTTATAGTAATAGAGAGATTAAGAGAAAAGATAATAAGCAAGAATGAATCAGTTTAAAACTACTGATGCAGTAAAATGAAATAGCATCTAAACTTCGACCGATATTCTGGTTTGAGGCTTCTGATTTCTTAGTAGTCGGACTAACTTGGCCAACATCAATGGTAGAGTTCACCGGTTTAGATAAAGCATTTGAACCGTCTATATTATTACCTGCACGAGTGACGGTTGATTTGAGTAACTAACAATGTTTTTTACCATCATAAACAAATACACATTTAAGAGATTCACTGAAACAAAACTCACAATCATTCATCTTCCAACCAAGAACAAGTTTTTCTCGATCAAACACAATGCGGTAGCCAGTCATAAAATTTTCTGAAAAAACAATAATGTTTGAGTAGGAAGCCACCTACAGAGGTTAAGAAAAACGAGAAATATTGCTAGCAAACAGGCAACTCACGTCCAATTATATTAAGTTCTTCACTCTTGATAACAGCTAAGCAATATAAAAGTTCATGCTGCAAATTGTAAAAAGAACAGAAGTTTAGTAAAGTGAAAGAAAATTCACATCAGCGGAACAAAAAATAATGTAATACGGGCAATTTTTGTGAAGCCATACGAGTGTAGAGATGACAATTATTGGATCATAGATAACCATTTGGCTTCCGCCCTTCATCGTCAGGCTCATACTAGGAATCAAACTGGTATTTGCATCCTGGCTGTCGATCATCAAGAAGAGAAAGTAGAAATTAACATCCCGGGAAAAAAGAAAAGTAAACTGGAAAAGAAATTAATGAAAAATATAGTATGACCTCATAGTGTAGCAGTACTTAAAAGGGATTCTTGGATCAGGTGGGCGTCTCTTATCCCGTACATGTGAATGGAACTATGGAAAATTCAAGAAAAAAATCAACAACTTATAAGATTAATCATTAAGCCTCGTTTGGCCCCCATTAATTTATAATACATTTTTCTTTCTCTTCTTTTTAACCACATATTCTCCAATAAAATAATATTACACATAAATCAAAAACTTTTCCTTCTTTTACAACCATACATTCTCCAAAAAAAAAATATTATTCCAAAAATTATATCATCAAATAACGGGGGCTAAATTATGAATATACAATTTTTTTATGTTCTTACACCGTCTGAAAGTTTTGTATAGAAAGGGTCGACTAAATATGTAAAGGAGGTGCCAGAATCGACAAGTGCTGTAAGCTCTGAAACATGGAGAGTAGTTCCAACACGAATTTGAGTGATAGTTATATTGTAGATTGGGCTGCAAAAAAGGAAATAGAATTGAAGAGCTAATAAAATTGATTTTAAACGAAAACATAGAAACATCTAGTTTCCAAAACAAAATTAAAAATTCACACTCACTGGTACGGATTCATATTGAACGGGGTCTCTTCCTGGTCAAGGCTACCCTTATCTCCAAAGCTAATCCTCCCGGTTCCATCATGTCCAAAACACATGGAGAAAGAATTAGCAATGTAACCTTCCCTGGACAAGATACTAGGAACTGATATTTTCTCGAAACCAAGGCCAAATAAACCATTTGGAGCTGCAACGTCTAAGAATGAACCGGTTTGGACCCTTCCGCAGCTGCATAATCAAATTAGAGAAATACGAGGAATCAGAACCATATATCTCAATAGAGCAATAAGACATTTTCATACCTGCAAGAATACAACCAAAAGGGTTGAATAAACGAGGCGAAGCTCAAATCACCACATCAGGGATAGAACACAAAATTTTAAAAACTCACCCAAATGTGATGTATGGCTTAATATATTCCAGATCATTGTCTTCGGTTCTTAAGTGCAGAACATCCTCCACCAGAATTCCAGAAGTTGAAGTTTCGGAAGAGACATAGGAGACAGAATAAGGGCACTGGCTAGATTCACTAGTGCAGCCATAGTAATGAGGACATAGGTCATTGTTACAAGTGACATTTTTGCTTGTTGATGATCCGTTTGGATCGTATATGGTAAGCTCGAAATCCTGCCATGGGAAGCCAAATTTAACGATTAGCAAAAATACTAAAAAGAACCATTAATATCACTGCTGCTCAGCAAGTTAAAGGGTGACGGTTTCTGGAGAAATTATTAGGATTTATGTACGCGAAATGACGTAGTACACTATCATGAGCAGGACCATAAGTTAGCATGTTAACTTATCTCTGTAGTTCTTGTTTATATTTTCGGGAAAATTTGAATTTAACCACAATACTAGGAACTAATTTGATGAACAAGAATACTCATAATTAAACTAATTATACCGTTAGGGTTGACACATTCTCCAGATAATTTAACCTCCAAACAGAAATTTTCCCTGAATTATACAAGAAGCCTTAATTACATCATTCTCATAAGCCATTAGACCTCCTGTTAAAAGCTTGACCACTAATCACTGAATCTGCATCTCATTAGCATGATGTAAAAGACGAGAACTCCATGAAACCATTTTGTAGACTCTAAACAACAGAATTTCTCACATCCTCACACAACAAAAGTACACAATACATTATAAATCATCATTTGATTTTTAACATGTTCGCTCGAACTCACTGTCTTGCAAAACCGTCAGTTCACATATAAAATAGTACTTGTATTTACTTGGTATCATAAATTTTTTCCCAACAACTTAAAAAAGGTAAGTTATTTCAAGAGAAGCAAGATTAATTAAAGGCAACAAGTACAACTGAATAAGAAGAACATACAGAATCATAAGGTAAATCATCTCCAGATGCACATTTCCCACAAGCACAGGGCACCCAAAACAGATCACTCCCAGTATCAAGAGCCACCAGAAATTTCATCTCCGGCGTTCCCAAGGTCACCGTCGTGTAATGCAAACTACACCAACTCTCAATCAAGCCTCAAAGATAAATCAAGAAAATTCAAGAAAAAGTACAGAAAGAATCAATTATAAGTAGAACAAAATTAATCATTTATAATTCTTACAATCCTAAAGAGCTGATACGGAGAGTTGAATTTCCATCGGAGAAAGTTAGAGACCCGTTAAAATCCGACAACCTCCGGCCACGCAGGACGCGATCATGGTGCGCCAACTCCGCGTAGTACTCGATACTACCCTTTTCCGGCCAACTTCGGATCGGAAAATAATTGCCAGTCAGGTGGGACAATTTCTTGACTGGTTCAGAGAAGCGGTGGTGCATTTCAAGAGTGAAAATGCGGGCATTGGAGAGTGGGAATAGCCAGATTAAGAATGAAATCTGCAAAAACATGAAAATGGAAGACATATTTCGACATTCCATGGGAGTTTAGCAAAGCTATTCTATTCATAGGAATGGGAAATGAAAGCAGTGATCACTGAATCTTGATAATGAAGAGAAAATTATTGAAAGGGTTAGAGATGCGAGACACTTCTGTCGAGTGGGAAAACGAAGTTCGTTAGGAGTAATTAGCATGTAGCGTTGCTTTTTATTATTACTGTGAAAAATACCTTTTACCTTCCAATTTTTTTGGAATATTCACTCTTATTTCCATCTTGTATTGCTAAAAATGTCATTTACATTCATTTTCTCATTTAAAATCTGTAAATTGGTGAATACACCGTATTATTTAAATAAAAACAATAAAAAGAAATAACTAATTATAACCATAATCCCAATTTTTTTTTAAAAAAAATACAAACGAATTCCAAATAAATTAATAAAAGAGTAATTAAAACATAATATCCATATCTTTCATTATTATTATGAAAAACGTCCACACCATTCATTTTTTGACACTTTCACCCTTAAAATTGCACATTTGATTGTATAAACCATTATTTCTATTCATTTTCATCCAATTACTTAATAAAGAGTTGTGAAATGAAAAATATATCCTCCTATTTAAGTATATAAGAAAATAAAAATAAAAATAATTAATTAATTATAACCATAGTTCCAAAGTTTTTCAAAAAGTGTAAACGAATCTCAAATAAATTATTAAAAAATTAGAATTTTTTTTTCAAAAAAAAAGGGTGTAAGCGAATCTCAAATAAATTACTAAAAATTAGAAATAAAAAATGAAAAAGTGTAAACTATTTCCAAATAAATTATTAAAGAATTAGAAATTAGAAAAATAATTTTCTTTAATTTTATTTTTTTATTTAAATATGAGTGTATATTTGTTATTTCACGGCTTTTATTGAGAAATATGATAGAAATGATAGTTTGAGCAATTAAATGTGTAATTAAGTGTGAAAGTAAAAAAAAAGATATGGATGCTTTTCACAATAATAGTGAAATGTAAGGATATTATGTGTTAATTACTTTTTTAATAATTTATTTGGGACTCGTTTGTAATTTTTTAGAAAAATTTGGAACTATAATTGCAATTCATTATTTCTTTTTCTTTTTGTTATATTTAGATATAATAGTATATTAATTATTTCACTGTTTTTAATTGAGAAAATAGATGAAAATAACTCAATAAAATGTAAAAATAAGGGTAAAAATGTTAAAAAATAAAAAGTATGAACGTTTTCCACAATAATATGAAAGACAAGGATATTACGTGTTAATTACCCTTCTTTCAATTTGGAGTCGAAGAAAATCCAATTTGGCAAAATAATAAGAACAAAAAATTCATGTCTTATTTATATATTAAGCCATGTTTGGCATGAGTAAAAATCAAGATTTTAATTTAAATTAAAATCAATAATTATTAATTAGTTTTATTCTCTTATTTCATGGGGTCCACACTTTTTAACCACATATTCTATCAACTTTTGTTAAAATTTACTAAAAAAAATTATTTTAACACCCACTAAACATGGTTTAAGTACTTGTTAGATAAAACTCTTTTAAAGTTTTATCAAAATTTTAACTAATCAAACTAGAAGATCGGAGGTCCAAAAAAAAAATTAAGAGTTGAAATCAAGAACTAAGAATCGACCAGAATTGAGTTAATTTTTGGTTATTGAATCGGAATCGTGAGTAATTGACTAGAACTTAATTTGTCATTTTCATAAGTTCTATTACATATATTTTTTTTTAACAATTTATTCCCCCTAAATAACCTATCCCAACTAATATCAAGTCCGTAAGTCCCAACAAGTAATAGTTTTGCAACATTCCTATTGCACTTTATGCGTTGCCCGCCCTACAAACCCTTCTTGAAGCCTCTCAAGCATAACCAAAATCGAAAATGGATGCTATTATGATGGATAATAGATATTAATTTTTGGCAAATTTTTAGAATAATTCCATTTATGAAATACACGAAGCGTCTAGACTTATATCAAACTTCAATTGTTATCACACATAACATACAATTTTTCTCAATTTTTTAATCATATATTTTATCAACTTTTATCAAATGTATTAAAGTTTAATCAAAAGCTTGATCACACATGCCCTAAAATCTCAATGTCAAGCCCCTGTTTAGGGGTCTTTTTTCCCCTAAAAAATATTGTTTTGAATAATGAATTTTTTAAGAATGCGTGTTAAAAAGTAGGAAACAATTTTGAGTTTACTTGTAGGTTATTTTGTTATGTGAATAGATGACTGAAAATGAGTATATAAAAAAATTTATGTTTGAAAGAGTGGAAAACAAACCAAGGCTTATTAAAAGTAGCTTTCCCATCATCATCCCGTGTCACGGCGCATTCCTTTTTCTCTTGCTGCTCCTCCATTGTCCATTACTCCATTTGCTCACTCTTCGCATGTCCACAAGCTTTGTATCTCTATTTGCTTCCCCTTTTTCGTACTCTTACCATGTGTTGAAGAGTAATTACTTTCAAATAAACACTTATATTTCATTTTTCTAGTTAACATGCAAATTATTGGATTGACCAAACCAAGATAGTACATGAAAAGTAAGTAAAATAAAGTTTTTCAAAAAACGTAGAATTAAAAGGAGATAAAATAGAGTGAGGCATACGATTTCAAATCTCCTTAAGTCAGATTTCACTACTAATTCTAATAGAATAAAAAAGATACATGTCTTCCAAGACTCACCATTTCTTTCAAATTAATAATCTTAATACTAATTTTGTCGAGCAAAACAAAGCTTGACTGCGGTTTTCTAGACTGTACGATATCAAACGCTAAAACTCGAAAATAATTTAAATATTATTTTGATATAAATTGAAGAAAGAATGAATTAGAAATCAATATAATTGAATCGGTTTTGAATGAAGAAACTGAATTTTGAGGGTCATATTTATAGAATCCAATGATCTATTCGGAATGGTTGTTATGTGCTGAAACAATTATTGTCCACATGGACTCCACATCACTTGCGCCTCGATCGACCCATCTGAAAGGTATGCATTGCAAAGCTTACTCGAGCCTAGGAGCCAAAGACCAATACTTGTGCTGAAACACAGTAGTGACCTTGATTGAGGACTTCGACCCGAGGCCACGGACAGCCCTGAAGTTGAAGATAACTTTAGTGGGAACACCAATAGAATTAGCCTGGACTACACTAAACTAATGTGTGTACGTATGAATTTGTTGGACAAATGTCACAACAATCATGCTACATGTCCATCTTGTTTGCATCTTTTTGGACATTGTGTCACATGTCAACACACGATAGGCATTTTAAAAAAATACACTTTACCGCACATTACTTTTTGAATTTTCACACAATGTCAAAGAGGATGTAAACCTAAGAATGTATACTTAACGTAATTCATGTTACAAATGCACAAACCTCGCAAGCCTTGAAAATGACACTTAGACTGTGTTTGGTGTATATTAAAATGAGATAATGTATTTTTTTGAAATGATGTAATGGGGAATATGTAATTGAAAAAGAAGAAAATATTATTGATGTGATAGAAAATATTATTTTATTGAAAATGTGAGATTTAAAATGAGTAAAAAATGTGAATACAAAAAATAACATGACTCAAACAGGGGCTTAATCACAGTCACCTAATAATTCAAATGACATAAAAAAGGACTAACATAATTGTCTACAAGTAAGACCATTGCATAACAGAAAAAGGATATAAATAAATAAAAAAAAAAACCATCAATTTGAGATCCCAAGTTTCACTTTCAACATTCCCTAAAAGAAAAACTACTTCTCTAAAAAATCACCTCGAATTAAAAGAATATCGGGAATTGGTGATCTCAGAGATTGAAAGAATATCTTCCATCAATCATCAATTTCGATTGAAAGAACACCATAATCTTGTCCTTTCTTACATACTATTTGGCTTCAACAACAAAAACTCAAAATAAAGGGGACGCTTGCATCTTTTGGTACAAATATATTGGGATCATTAGGTCATACCATTTCAAGTAGGGACATGATCGGGTAGTCCACATTGCACCACATCCAAAGATCATGATGCACTCATTGCACTTGAAGAGTCGTACACAATCATGACACCTATTGGAGACTTGCTTCAATTCACACATATTAATCATAAAACCTCTTGAATTCTAACAATTTTGTGGTGGAAATTAATGTTTTTTCTTGATTGAATAATTTTTTAGTAACTTCTTGTGTTTGACGACAATCAGAGACTTTATAGTAAGCATGTTAAAGAAGCTTCAAGATTTCGCTACAAATTGGGATAAGAATAATAAATGGTCTCATTTTTATAGATGTTGAAAACAAAGGCTTCAGTTCCCACTCGACAAAATTTGGTGATGCACTTAAAAAGTGAAGCACAAGTTCAGTGACTTGCAAAATAAAATATTTTGCCCAATTTCTATATATATTTGCAAAATGGCGGCTTAAATACAGAAATTACATCATGTTTCACTAATCTCCTTGTAACTACAAAATTACAACTCAAACTACATTAACAAGGACTCATATTGAATAGGGCTACCACAATAGGTTTCAAACACGTGGTTTTAATGATACCTAACACTTGCTTCTCCGTTTTACGAGACTCAAAACGGAGAACTAGAGGTATTGAATTCAAATTGATTAGATGGTGACTCTATTCGAGTGAAAGGCGAAAACACCTCCATCTGATGCACGAATTGCACATCATGAACCAATGGATTGTCTATCCTACTCGGTGGAGATCCCGAGTAACAAGAGGGCGAGCACCCAATGCACATGCATCCTCGTCCATTTGTCGTCTATATCATCGAACATTAACATAAAGTCACTATACATATTAAAATAAACGAGCATCACGAATATGAAGTCCAAGGTTGGTACTCGGGCTCCTCATGCCTCGTCTTGCTTAGTGTCTGAGAAACCCGAGCACAACACGAGCACCAAGCTCGATGTTCAAAAATTAACATGGATATAATTAAAAAGAACCTTTTCAGCAAGCATGAATAGAACTCCACTTCTTGCATCAGAATTTGGCTTACTGATCACAACATTGCACAAACAAACAAGATTAAAGAAAAACCCTTATAAATTATAATAACCCAAAATATAAGTTTGATAACTCATTAAATGAACCTGGTCTTGCTGCATTTGAGAGGATTAAGATATTCAGGCAGGGCTGACCCGAGCCGACGATGATAGATTTTTTTAATTCAACGATATAGGGATTATAGATTCATTAAGTAAATCCTTTTAAACGCTAATCAAGATTCATACTCCATGATGAAATTAGAGAAAATAATAAAATAGCGGAAGCTT
>CAIGRB010146238.1:17726-33861 GCA_903798255.1 Fraxinus quadrangulata
ATCAAGAAATTAACGAAATCGCATATACATGAATGGACTTGTAAGGTGTCAACATCATTTTAAGTTGTAATTGAACTCAAATTAGATATAGAAGTATTTTGCTATAGATTTAGGCAGGAAGGATTTATTAACAGATCTTGTAACACTAGATTTTTGTCTTTTTATCCATATTAGAGATAAGCGTGCTATCGAGGTAGCATGTCGCAATTGTTTGTCATAAAAAAATGTCATGTATTTGTCAAAAATTAATATTTTTTATTTGACTATAAATCTTATTCTAAACTAATTGTGATCGTTGCATTTTATGGTCCAAAACTGCTCCAACTATGTCATATGTCCAAATTATAAGTAGTTATTACGTTGTGATGCATGCAGATGCATTATTATTAGTGTTATTACTATAATTTGTGTTAAGTGATAACTAATGACAGTTGACTAAGGCTTTATGTACATATATATATCAGATATGAATTATAAATAGCTTAACAATTTTTTAAAACAATCTTAAGTAATTATTTTATCTACTGAAAGTTCATTTATGCAGTAATTATTTTATCAGATATGCCTTTTTTAATAGACGAGACTTAAAAATTCCATGGTCATAATTACTTTATACAGTAATTATTAACTAAATTTTAAATGACAAAAAAATTGTCTCAGTATATTCGTTGTACTATTTTGTTCCTAAAATAATTCTGGGAATTTTGGTCCATTTTTCTGAATTGGTGTTCCAACTTTTGGATTTTTCGACTCGCAAGAGTCATATGTTTATTAGCACAAAAACAAAAAATAATAATAGTAAAATTAAAAAATAAAGAAAGAGGGTAGATGTCTTGTGCCATATGCCATTTGCCATGAATTAATGCGTCATATGCTTGTTGTAACCGGCTGCTTGGTTCATCCAAATCTGCGGAAATGGATGCTTACATACACCATCATTCTCATTATCATTACACAGTAGTATTAAAATGGAGCTCAACCATTCCCATCACTCACCGTTTCTATATATCCTGGAATCGCGACGTGGGCAACTCCATCATCTTCACAACTGATCTCCCAACTGCAATTTTAGCATAATAAAACTAGTGATGCACATTAATTTCTAGAAGAAACAAGAATACTCGGGCTGCAAGAAACTAGAAATGCAAGTCTAGAATTCACTAGACTTTCTTAATCAACGAGCAAAATTTTCTTTATTTATATTTTGTTTTTATACAAACTAATGTTTTTCTTTTTACCAAAATGTTTTTGTTAGGATTTACAAGGGGTACGGATAATGGCAGTGAAACAACGCTTGGTTGCAAAACTTTGTGTTCAATTTTAACTATATAAAAAAGACAAATTAATGTTTTGAATGCTGCTTTCGTAAGGATATTGGGAAGTATTTGTATTTGCAATTGGATAATACCATGGTTCTCACCATCTTGATTTGTTAGCATATTCAAGTATTCAAAATGCAAATGGTTCAAATTTGACAAGTAGGCAATTAAATAACTGGTGTGTTTTACGTATGTGAGGCAAGGCCTTTGCCCCGGTGTGTTTTGATGCGTGAACCATATAACAATTCAGTATAAATAAAAATATGAAATACGTTTATAATTATTCACAAATCATCTCGAAATTTCATGGCAAAAAAAATTGAAATTAAATTCTGAAAGTTAAAAGCTCGTACACAGTAATAAACACGAGTGGATACTAAGTCTTAGCCTAAGTTACCTAATGAATCACGTGTTGTTTGAAGGAGTTCATTGTTGTCTGAGGAGGACGCAATTAAATCAATTTTTACACGCTAAACTCAATTGAATATTGAAAGCCCAAGAATAGCTATCCAAGAGAATGGTGAATTGATTTTTAAAACTTTTTCGCAAGAATTAATCTAATTTAAAGCAATTTAAAGATTAGATAGATTAATTCAAATAATGTACTCAAGTATAAAAACGATAAGTAAAAGGGAGAGATGATGCAAACGATATAGTTGTGGAGGTTCGATCCCAACCACGATCTACGTCCCCCGTTACCAAACTCTCCGGCATGAGCAAGACCGTTTCCACTATTGTGATTGACTTATGGGGCAATTCAACACTTTACAAAGCTTTCGATGACTTATAACCAAGGAGCACCGATCCTTATACAATGTTGAGTTTTACGGGAGCTCAACACCATCACAATTAAGTATCGAGAGAGAAGTCGGCTAACACTTCAAAAAATAGCAATGAGTATAGTTCAAGTGTTAGATGTAGAAAGACTTTTATGAGATGAAGATTTTCACTTAATTTGATCACTCAAAAAGTTATTCAAGAAATAAATACTTTGATCTTTTAAAGATTGAAAATAAGGTAGTTGAGATCAATAAAAATTTCACTTAATGCTCAAAGAATGGTTGTTTCAAATGAAAAAGTATTGGGGCATTTATAACACTCAAGAGGGCGAAAATTCTGCACATCAGGACGTCCGGTTGGGATTCGGATGAGGTAAAAACTAGACTTTTGAGTTAAAGTCAGAACGATAAAAAAAGTGACCGTTGGTCATCCGGACGTCCGGTTCCTCATCCAGACGTCTGATTGGGCAGTAATGCCCCAGGACAATTTCCTTCGTGATATTTTCGTTCGATGCATGTTTTTGAAGGATTTTCTAACTTATTTTGCAAAGATAAGTACATTTGTAAATATTTTTTTATGGAGTTCGGGATACTTATCTTTTGAAAAAATAATTTTTGTGCTTGTATTATTTTGAGATGTGAATTCGTTTTTGTGCATAAAAATTCTTTTGAGCTATTGTCGATGCTAAGGATTGAAGTATTTTACCTTTACATATGAATTCAAAGCATCTATATCTATCGTCTTGAAGTTTATCAATTGATCTTTTCTCCAAAGTGATTTTGACGTGAATTCTCGATTTACCTTAGTCAATTACAAATATTGTTTCCATGTTGATCATCAAGCGCTGAGATCATTGATCCATGTGCATGTCTCTTGATCTCGATTTTCGTATCTTCTCTTTTTGACGATTTTGCAACTATCAACACTCGAATTCAATTTGTTAGCAATAAACGTAATTTGTTTGTGATAATCAAAACGAGACGTCAACCATAGGTCAAAAATTTCCTCCTTTTCGATTATGACAAACACAATGATTGCAACATATATATTAAACAAATTGATGAGACATAAAATAATAAGAGACGTAAATTTTGAATTTTACGTGTATTCCACATGTCAGTGTGCATATAAGATTCTTATAAGTTCTAGCGTTCCCTCTATTTAGCATAATCCATGATCTTCTAATATTCCCCATATTTTGCATAATCATATCATATATTCTCCATTTTGGCATAAGTAAAAAGAAGTAAAAGCATAAAGCGGAACGGTATATGCAAAAAGAAGTCAACCATAGGGAATTTTATAACATATCATGCATTTAGATAGTTTCAAAATACTACAATGATAATTCATATTGCTATAATAAGTAAAACATCTAACAAATATGTAAGGAGTCTAAGGTGCCGTGGGCTGTGGCGACGGCGAAAAGCGAGCATAGAAGTCAGCAAAAAATGCATTCTACTGCGCCTGTATCTCAGCCTGACAATCCTGGATAACGATCTGTTGTGCCTGAATATGAAGAAATAGGCTACCTAGGCTATCAATAGATGAGGTGAGAGAATCGATAAGACCAGAAAGGAGATGATACTGCTCCTCAGTGATAGTGGAATGCCCTCCTGATGAGCGAGGTGCTCGAGAGTCGGGAGCACCGGAAGCGGGAGCAAGGGCTGCAGGCTCATCCTCAGTGTCATCTTCGGGCTCATCATCGGCTTCATCTTCAAAAGAAAGAGTAGAGGGGCTGAAGGTCGAGTCGAATCCTTTCACGTGAGCCATTCATTGCCAGTGTTCTTTTACTATTTTCATCCGTTTAAGAGTTTTGCTATTGATAGTGTCGGTGGGTCATGACTTAACGACGGTTTCACCGTCAAGTAGAATGTTAAAGTGCTTAAATATTTTAGTTAGAAGAATCTCATATGATAAAGCTTTAACGTGTCGTGATGAATGCACTAGTTTCATAACTCCTAGGGCATTGGTAGGAAAATCAACTTTGCGCTCGACAAAGAGTGAATGCAAAATAATGAAATCGAAGTGATTAACTTCATCTCGATGCCCCTTTCGAGGAAAAATAACATGAGTGACGATGTTTTGTAGAACTTTGCATTGAAGACTTAATTGATGTACCTATTTTGGTAATATTCTCGAAGTCCTTCCCGGTGACTCGACGACAAGCTTCGGAAGGATCGTAGTCTTCCATGTTTGGTGAAAATTTATGTTGAAATACTTCCAAATCACAGGGCTCGAGATGGAGAATATTACGAATGAGTGTTTTTGGGATGGAAATACGTACACTTTTGAGTAAGCATGTAATCTAATTTGAACGAGGTGCAATATGCATTTTGTTATAAAATTCTTTCATGAGTCGTGGGTATGCGAACTTTTCTAAAGTAGCATGGATACCCAACCCATTTTCTCAAAATATTTTTCAATATGAAATGCGGGAGCTTCTATAGAAAAATCGACAAAATTGACGTTCTTTCTGATGAGAATGGGTGATTTGTCAAAGGGATTCGCTGACACCTCCGGCTCCAATTCTAATTCTTCTTCAAAGGATGATGGATGAGGTCATCTTGCGGTCCTTTTCAATCGTTTGCCACGTTGGGATCCCGACATTGAAGTTGATGAACAAAAATTGAAAAGTTGAGGAATTAATGCTAAATTAGGTCGAAGAAGAGGAATTTCGAGTTGTAAATTATGAATTTGAGATCGTTGGAAGTGTTAATTCATTTATTTGTCGAATTATAGACCCAATTCGTGTTTTGGAACTATTTTGAGGAGTAAAATTGATGGATTTGGGAGTTAGGGCCCGAAAATTTGGAAATGAGAGAATTTGTGATGTGATGAGGACGAATTTGTGGAGAATGAATGTGGTAAAACAATGGATTTTTACAATTGTCCAAGAATTTTAAGAGGGAATGGTGAAAGAGAGAGATGTAGAGTGACTTTAAGTTGAAAGTTAGAAGGGAAAAAAATAAAGGAAAAGGAATGGTGGAATAAGAGGCCTGGTTCGCAATATAGAACTGGAGAGACGCTCATCCGGACATCTAAATGGCTATCCGGACGTCCGGATAAACAGAACATAAATGTTCTGGACAGGCTTGTCCAGACGTCCGGATGATAGTGACTCGTCCGGATCATCATTTTTTTCATTAGAAACTTAATGATAAAAATTTAATCGAGGACATTATTTTTGTCGATAATTTCTAAACCTCGTTTAATGAATGTGAACCAATCAAATGCGAGAGGTTTGGTAAATATGTCGGCCAATTGGTTCTTCGTGTTAACGAATTCTAGTGAGATATCTCCGTTTTGAACATGATCTCCAAGAAAATGATGTCTAATTTCGATGTGCTTAGTTCGAGAGTGCAACATGGGATTTTTAGACAAGTTTATGGTGCTAGTGTTATCACACACGATCAAAACATGATCGTACGATAGGTGAAAATCCCTAAGAGTTTTTTCCATCCATAACACTTGTACACAACAACTTGCAGCCTAAATATATTCGACATCAGCCGTAGACAAGGCTACATAGTTTTTTTCTTGCTAAACCATGAAACTAGGGCGAAACTTAAAAAATGACAAGTGTCGCTAGTACTTTTCCGATCAATTTGACATTTGGCCCAATCGACATCCGAGTAACTAAGTAGATCAATGTCAGTTCGTTTTGGATACCAAATTTCTAAGGTTTGGGGCCCACTAAGATATCTAAAAATTCTCTTAATGGCTTTAAGACGGGATTCCTTAGGATTAGATTGAAATATAGCACATAAACATATACTAAACATAATATTGGGTCTACTAGCGGTTAAATAGAGAAGGGATCCGATCATACTTCGATATTTGGTGACGTCCACGGAGATGCCTTAATCATCTTTGTCCGATGTGCTCATCGGAGTGTTCATAGGCTTTAGATCATTCATTTCGAACCTCTTCAATATGTCTAATATGTACTTATTTTGATTTAATTATTTTGATTTATGAAAATACCATCATATATTTGATTAATTTGAAGTCCGAGAAAGAACTTAAATTCTCCCATCATACTCATTTCAAATTCGTCGCTCATACTTTTTGAAAAATTTTCAAAAAGACAAACATTAGTTTCACCGAAAATAATATCATCCACATAAATTTGAAAAATGAGCATGTCTTCCTTATGGGTTTTGACAAAAAATGTGGTATCCGCTTTTCCAATCAAAAATCCATTTGAGATTAAAAATTTGCTCAACCATTCGTCCCAAACTCTAGGAGTTTGTTTCAAACTGTAAAGAGTTTTTCTAAGTTTGAGAACATGATTCAGATACTTATGATCTTTAAAAATGGGAGGTTGCTCAGCGAAAAATTCTTCTTGAATAAATTCATTTAGAAATGCATGTTTAATATCCATTTGATAAAGAGTAAAATTTTTATGACATGCAAATTCAAAAAGCATGCGAATGGATTCTAACCTAGCAACCAGTGTAAATGTTTCCTCTTAATCAATGTCTTCTTCTTGATCGTAACCTTGGGCCGATAATCTAGCCTTATTATGCACAATTATTCCATTTTTATCTCGTTTACCAATTAAGGTTTGATCGTTTGGTCTAGCGACTAAATCTCAAACATAATTTCTTTCAAATTGATTTAGTCTTCTTGCATTGCTAGAGTCCAAAACTCATCAAAGTCGGCTTCTTTAAAATTTTTGGATTCGAATTGTGAAATGAAAGCACAACTACCGAGGTGATTTCTAAGGGAGGTTCTAGTGGTAATACCTTTGGATGGATCGCCTATTATTAGCTCATTTGGATGAGATGAGACAAATTTCCATGCTTTTGACAATAGGGGATCATTCTTCTCTTCGATAGATTTTTCTTTATCTTCTTGATCGTTGGGCTCTTTTGATTGAGTTTCATTTGACACGCCCTTGTCTTGATCTTGGATGTTTATTTGTTTTAATGGAGCTTCCAAACCTACATCATCGTTAATACCTTTCCCACGATCAAGAAGGTTAGTCTCATCAAATGTGATATGTACGGATTCTTCAACGACTAGAGTTCTTTTTTTAAAAACTCTAAAAGATTTGCTAGTGATAAATATCCTAGGAAAATTCCAATATCGAATTTTAAATCGAATTTTCCCAAATTATCTTTTGTGTGTAAAACGAAACATTTACACCCGAAAACTTTAAAGTAGCTAATATTGGGAATTCTATTTTTTCAAAACTCGTAAGGAGTTTTGGTCTTCTTACAACTTACCAAAACTCTATTAAATGACTAGAGTTCTTTTGTTGAAAACTCTATAAGCCTTACTAGTCGATGAATATCGTTGAAAAATTCCAACATCGGATTTTGAGTCAAATTTTCCCAAATTGTCTTTGTGTTTAAAATGAAACATTTGCAACCGAAAAATTTAAAGCAACTAATATTGGGAATTCTATTTTTTCAAAACTCGTAAGGGGTTTTTGTTTTCTTACAATTAACCAAAACTCTATTGATAATATAATATGCAGTATTAACAGTTTCGGCCCAAAAATATTTTGGTAAATTATTTTTGTTAAGCATGGTTCTAGCCATCTCTTGTAATGTATGATTCTTCTTTTCTACTACACCATTTTGTTGAGGAATTCTAGGAGCCGAGAAATTATGTTCATATCCATTTTCGTTACAAAAATTATCAAAGGCAATGTTATCAAATTCAGCACCATCATCACTTCTAATAGTTGTAATGGTGTAATCTTTTTCGTTTTCAACTTTTTTGCAAAAATGTTTGAAAATTTTTAAGGCTTCATCCTTTAAGCTTGAAAAGATGATCCAAGTAAATCTTGAAATATCATCAACGGTAACGAAGGCATAATGTTTACCACCTAGGCTAGCCGTTCTACATGGTCCAAAAAGATCCTTGTGGAAAAGTTGTAATGGATTTGTAGTTGAAGAGTGAAGTTTAGGCTTGAAAGAATGTTTGACTTGTTTTTCAAATTGACATGCATCATAAATCTTATATTTTTCAAATTTCAAATTCGACAAACCTTTCACAAAACAATTTTTGAAATTTTTTGAAATAAGATCCATGCTAACATGACCTAGTCTCCTATGCCATAATCATGTTTCATCTTTCGAGCTAAGTAAACAATGTTCATTATTTTCACATTCAATGTTTATGATATAAACATCTTTATTTCGGCTTCCAATGAAAATCACTTCTTTCGATGTAGCATCCTTAATGTGACATTTGGAAGAATCAAATTTTATATTATAATCATTATCACATAATTGACTAATACTTAGTACATTATATTTGAGATTATTAACTAATAGAACATTTTCAATAGACAAGAATGAATGATTACCAATGTTGCCAATACCGATAATTTTTCCTTTAGCATTATCTCCAAAGCCACATGGCCTCCATCCTTCTTTTTGATATTTGATAATAGCGATCAATCTCCGGTCATGTGCTTCGAGCATCCGCTATCGAAGAACCACTTACTTCTTGTTTTCTTTGGTACTTACAAAAACAATTTAGTTTTTTATTTTTGGTATCCACACAAACTTGGGTCTTTGACAGTTAGTTTTTGTGGACTCTCGAATCCACTTATATTTGTTTTCAAAATGTAGCTTCTTTCTACTTAAACAATTAAAGGCAACATGTCCATGTTTATTACAAAAACTACATGTAATGTTTGAATTTGAGGCTTTGACAAACATGTTTTTGAGAGACTTTTGTTTCAAGGAGAGTTTGAATCAAATTCGCCCTTTTTCAAAAACGCATTTTTGTTTTACAAGCATTAAATCAAAATTCTTCTTCCCTTCGGTAAATTTATAAATAAATTTTGTCAAATTTTCGACTTTTTCTTTTAGGAAAGTGTTTTCCTTAACTAATAAGTTGTGATCAACATTTATTTTTTGTTTTTTTCAAAATTTCCTTTATTTTCTCTTGCAATAAGAAATTTTTCTTTTTAAGAATGGAGTGATTCAAGGCAAGATTTTCGAATTCTTCAAGCATTTCATCATATGAATTAGATAGCTCAACATAGGAATATTTTGAACTTACCTCGTCTTTGATCTCCATGAGGCATATGTTGGCAATTTTATCTTGGCTATCATTTTCATCTTGGTCCTCATCATCGCTATCGTCCCATGTGGCTTGGAGTGCCTTTTTCTTGAAGTTCTTCTTTTTATTTGGACACTCGGTTCTTTTGTGACCCGGATTCTCACAATCGTAGAAAATGATCTTCTTACTTCTTTCTTCTCATTTGTCATCCTTCTTTTGAAATTTTCTATTATTTCGGAAGTCTCTCCATTTTTTGACAAGAAGGTCTAGATCATCGAGCTCTTCGTCACTCATATTTTCATTTGTTGTTCCTTCTTCAATTGCCAATTTTAACTCAATTTGACGATTATGAGCCTCATTTGATTCCCCTTTGCTTTTTCTTGTCTTATTCTTGACTTCAGCATTGTTGAGCTAGTAGGTCATCAACATTCCATAGAGCTCTTCCAATGGATATGTATTAACATCCTTGGTATTCTCTATCAACATCCTTAAAGGGCTCCATTCCTCCGAGATTGACCTAAGCATTTTGCTCACAAGTTCACTGTTAGTAAATTTTTGATCATATCTTTTTAGACTACTTATAATATTGGTAAAATGAGTAATCATATCAACAATAGTTTCACCTTGTTTCATAAAAAAAAATTCAAATTCCTTTACTAAGAGATTAATTTTTGTTTCTTTAACTTTACTAGTACCAAAGTGAGTGATTTCTAATACATGCCAAATGTCATATGCGGATTCACAAGTACTAATGTGGTTGAATTCATTTTTATCTAATGCACAATAGAGTAAATTCTTGGTTTTGGCATTTAAGGATAATTTTCTTTTGTCATCTTTATCAAACTCTTATCTAGATTTTGGGATATTTTGATTGAGTTTGCCGTCTATCTTAATAGTTTTGGTAGGCTTATAAGGACCATACTCCATAACTTCCCAAATATTGTAACAATAGATTGAATGTAAATCATCATCCTAGTCTTCCAATAATTATAGGATGTGCCATCAAATAAGGGAGGTCGATTTGTGGAGTACCCCTCGTGATTTTGAAACATAGAGTTAGCCATTACTCAAGATTGTGAATATTGTGAAACCTTTAAAAATGAACATGATACCAATTGAAAGCCCAAGAATAATTAGCCAAGAGGGGGGTGAATTGGTTATTAAAAGTTTCGTAAAAAATAATCTAATTTTAAGCAATTTAAAGACTAGATAGATTAATTCAAATAATGAACTCAAGTATAAAAATGAAAAGTAAAAGGAAGAGATGATGCAAACGATATAGTTGTGGAGGTTCGATCCCAAACACGATCTACGTCCCCCGTTACCAACCTCTCTGGTACGAGTAAGACCTTTTTCCACTATTGTGATTGACTTATGGTGCAATCCAACCATTTACAAAGCTTTCGATGACTTACAACCAAGGAGCATCGATCCCTATATAATGATGAGCTTTACGGGACTCCAACACAACTCAATCTATTGAGCATTACAAAACCACAATATGACACACAATTCAGATAAGAATGATTTTACAAGTAAAAGCTTCTCTCTTAATAAATGATATGGTCACAATTAAGTATCGGATGAGAAGTAGGCTAACACTTCAATAAATAGCAATGAGTATAGCTCAAGTGTTAGATGTAGAAAGACTTTTATGAGATTGATGATTTTCACTTAATTTGATCACTGAAAAAGTTATTCAATAAATAAATACTTTGATCTTTTAAAGATTGAAAATAAGATAGTTGAGATCAGTAAAAGCTTCACTTAATACTCAAAAAATGGTTGTTTCAAATGAAGAAGTATTGGAGCATTTATAGCACTCATTCGGGAAAAAATTCTGCCCATCCGGACGAGTCATCTGGACGTCCGGTTGGGATCTGGACGAGGTAAAAACTAGTTGTTTGAGTTAGAGTCAGAACGGTAAAAAAAGTGATCATTGGTCATCCGGACGTCCGATTGGGCAGTAATACCCTTGGACAATTTCCTTCGTGATGTTTTCGTTCGATGCATGTTCTTGAAGAATTCTCTAACTTCTTTTGCAAAGATAAGTACTTTTGTAAATATTTGTTTATGGAGTTCGAGATACTTATCTTTTGAAGAATAATTTTTATGCAAGTATTCTTTTGAGACATGAATTCGTTTTCGTGCATAAAAATTCTTTTGAACTATTGTCGATGCTAAGGATTGAAGTGTTTTACCTTTACATATGAGTCCAAAGCATCTATATCTATCGTCTTGAAGTTTATCAATCGATCTTTTCTCCAAAGTGATTTTGACGTGAATTCTCGATTTACGTTATTCATTTACGAATATTGTTTCCATGTTGATCATCAAGTGCTGAGATCATTCGTCCATGTGCATGTCTCTTGGTCTCAATTTTTGTGTCTTCGCTTTTTGTCGATTTTGCAACTATTAACACTCGAATTCAATTTGTTAGCGATAAACCCAATTTGTTTGTGATAATCAAAACGAGACGTCAACCATAGGTCAACAAATATCTAGTGAATCAAGGTTATGGGACATCTCATTCGCTCACAAACTGTGAAGATCCATGACCTATTCCGAAAGAAGAGCCACAATATCTTACATAATTAGAGCATTAGCTGCTGACCTCATATTTATAACTATCAAAAATAAGTAACGCAATTTTTCATTTTCATCGCTTTCAACTTATAATTGAAAACAATAATTTATTTTGAAAGTAAAAATACACTATCAATGACTATTATCTAAGTTTGAGGTTGTTCAGTTAATCTCTTGGTAAACATTGAACTTATCCTTTGGGTGGGTGGGTTAAATATTATCATTCACCATCTTTTTTTTTTAATTATTTATTACAATGATTAGCCGGAACATTTCGATGGTGCAAAATCTTTGAACAAAGACCTCGAGTAGTAGGAAACCAAGATCAAATTGAAAATGGACTTGCCATATCTAGGATAGAAACTATAAATTTAAGGAAGTGTTACTTTACTTGCTTAGTAGCTGGGTGAATTGGAAACTCACATGTCAAGTTTTTAAATAAATACAAGAAATGGGATACATATTGAGAAATATTATTATTTTAAAGTAACTCATGCATATTATAAGTATGCATAATATGCAGGGGGTTTGCTCACTGAGCGTTACACGTTATCCCTCTCCATTTTCAGACGATAAAGGCATGATGATTCACAAGTACGATTTGTGGAACGACGGACTCAGTGCTGTTACATTTAAATATTGAATTCATTATGTACATAAAGTTAGCGTTGGATTTAATTAACCTATATTTTAATTAAGGACAAATTATTTTCATAAATGCAGTAATTGATATTTATTATGTTGAAGAAAATTCTAAATCGTCTTTCCGCATTTATGGTTTTAAGGAAAAAAAATTATAATACTTCCAAATCTAGGTATCTACATTGGGGACCTATATTTTTATTAAGCACAAATTATTTTCATAAAATGAAGTGATTGATATTTACTATGTTCAAGAAAAATCTAAATTGTCTTTTCGCATTTCTGATTTTAAGAGAAAAAATTATAGTACTTTTAAATCTAGCTATCTATATTGAGGGTGTTACTGTTTGTTATCAGATTCCAAAGTTATAAAATCGATTATATAGGCTCTAAAAATGTAATGTTTGTAAAAAAGGGTAAAGTACTGAGTTATTGCCATAAGGGTCTCTCGTAGTCGTCAAGCGAGGTTGAATTAGATTTTTATATTACTAATTTATTATTTGATGCTTAATGGTTGTAGTAGCAACATAATATTGTTTGTATGGAATTATGTTTGAGATGCCTTGGATTATGTTTAAGAGAACTAGATGAGGTAATTGGTCGTCCCAGTTCACGATCAAACAATATCGCTAGGACAATATGAAACATATGACCATATAGCCAAGCATGTATTTTTTAGTTAACACATTTATAAGTAGTTATTACGTTGTAATGCGTGCAGATACATTATTATTGGTGTTATTACTATAATTTGTTTTAAGTGATAACTAATGACAGTTTACTAAGGCTTTATGTGCTTATATCTATGTGATATGAATGATAAATAGCTTAACAATTTTTTTTTAAATAATCTTAAGTGATTATTTTATCTACTGAAAGTTGGTTTATGCATGCCTTTTTTAATGGGCGAGACTTAAAAACTCCATGGTCCTAATTACTTTATACGGTAATTAATAACTAAATTTTAAATGACAAAAAAATTGTCTCAATGTATTCGTTATACTATTTTGTTCCTTAAATAATTCTGGGAATTTTGGTCCATTTTCCTGAATTGGTGTTCCAACTTTTGGATTCTTCGAGCAAGAGGCATATGTTTATAAGCACAAAAACAAAAAATAATAATAGAAAAATTAAAAAATAATGAAAGAGGGTAGATGTCTTGTGCCATATGCCATTTACCATGAATTAATGCGTCATACGCTTTTTGTAACCCGCCGCTTGGTTCATCCAAATCTGCATATTGAAGTATTTGTATAGGGTTATTTAAGTCTTTTCATTCATTCTGATATTTTCTGGTTTGTATAAATACGTGTATCAGGCTTCATTTTCAGTTGATGAAATAAGAGCAGATTTTCCCGCCAAAACTTCTTCTTTCATTTTCTTTAGATCTTTCTATCAATTCATCATGGTATCAGAGCATTAAAGCTTCTCTGCAATGGCGAAGGAATCCAATAATCAAACGGAAGTTCAGGATCAAATCAATCAAAATAATGCAGCTCCCGAATCACCTGTAGGAGAATCGAATGGTGGAGATGTTGCTTTCATGATCAGTCAAGTAATCACAGATCCGAACAATCCTTACTATCTGCATTACGGTGATAACACGGGTATGCAGCTTATTTATGTTTTACTCTCAAAAAGCAACTATGCGACGTGGAGTCGCGCTACTATCATGGCATTGAGTGTTAAAAATGTTATGAGCTGTCATTTAATTTCAGAGTTGGAAATATTTAACTACCAGATGTACAATCCGTCCTCCACGTAGGCAAGGGCTTGAGATTGAAGTTTTTCGATGTGTAATGAGTGCAACTTTATAAAGTTCAGTGAGTAATGAGGTGCAAACGTAAGTTCAGTGAGTGAAACATGACCTTATCTAAAGTTTGGTATGTGTTGAAACAATTAACTCCCCTGTTTGAGTCACATGATGTTAACAAAAAAATTCATTTTTTTAAAAAAATTAATTTTCAACAACATTTTTCAATAAAATAATATTACACGTAATTTTTAAAAAGAATCATTATTTTTAATATACATTCTCCAAAAATTACTATTTAAAAATACATTTTTTTCCAAAAAAAAAATGAGGCTCAAACAAGAGTCATGTTGGTTGTACCGTACTCCCCAACTTTTCCTATCAAACTCTTTTCAACAAATAATAATAAGAATAAATATTTATTTGAAAATATGTTTTTTTTTACTTGAAAGCTTAGCTAGAGATGATCTTAGTTTTTCTTTTTGTTCTTCCATTCCAATCAAAATAATGATTTGAGCATTTTCTACATATTTTTTATGCTCGGTGAAATATTGAATAGAATTAATCATAAATTAAACTTATACATATATGATGCTATTCCTATTCTGTCTAAATTATTATTAATCATCTGATAGAAAGGCTGAAGAAATTGGGGAACCTAAAAATTAATTGTGCTTAGCAAAAACCAAGTAGACAAGCCAATTGTTTATATTGTAGTTTGTTTCCACATGGATGGTACTTTACTAAACTAGTTAGAGTTGCACGTATGTTATTTCAAAATACTTAATAAGTGTTGTAAAAGTAATATTTGATACCAATTTGTTGAGAGGATTTGGTGAATTTCAAACGAACTAAAGAAAATAAAATTTAGAATAAAAATTTAAAAGAAGAAATTGTACTATCAAAACTCAACTTCTATGATTCGGATTTTTTGTGATAATGAAATACTACAAACGAATAACATTTTTATACTACATTTGGTACATAAGAATTAATTGTTAATTTATGGATTTAAACATCTGTTAAAATTTCTAGATATATGAATAGAAATAAATTTATTTGTAATAATTATAGATTCATGTAGATCAAGATTCATCAAGTCAAGATTCATTAAGTCTTGATTAATTTGAATGTTAATTAATTGAGAATTAATAACACGAAATTCATAAATGACAAGAATTTTGTAACATTTATTACATACTGAAAAACGAAAAGAAAGATATTATTGTGATATGAATGTAAAATACATATTTTCTCCTCCTTATTTTATATACTCGTATGATTAATCAGTGCCAAAATGTACTTATTACGTTGATATTTTGATTTAGATGACAATTATATGGATATTGTGTAATTTGGAAGAAATAAGCGAACAAATGTCAAAATGAAAGAAAATGAAGTTTGGGGACCGAAATGCAAATACTCAAAAGTTATGTGGAATCTCACGATGAAGATTTGAGAATTTTAGGAGTCAATTGGATGAAAGAAGACATCAAACGGATGAAATATCGTCAAAGTATAATCACACATCAATTTTCAATCGAAAAAGTTATGTACAAGTTTTTAGCCTCATATTGAGACCAATTTTTGACAAGACAAACGATCGAATTGGAAGATAATATCTAAAGCAAAGTTGTAGCCATTTGAGTTAGCTTTCCAACGCATCTTAAGTTGTCTCAATCGGATATCAGGAGAGAATGTTATGACAAAAATACGGAGAGCTGTTCAGTTGCCAAAAATTAGGCGAAGCGCGCTCCCCACACCAAAAATGCCTCACTTGAGGCTTCCAAACCACCCAAGGCACGCGTCCTAGGTTGCACTAGGCGCACGCCTCAAGGGTAAAAGGAAAAATATCTAATTTTCTTTATTTTTATTTTGGTAACAATTCAATGCAATCTTTTTGGCATCCTTTAAATACCAAACTCAACCCAAAACGTGAAAAAAAAAAGGCCTCAAAACTCCATTCTTCATTATTTTTCTCTTAAATTCATGAATTGTAGCTAAATTTTTACACTTGGTCGAAGGA
>CAIGRB010146250.1:9937-28959 GCA_903798255.1 Fraxinus quadrangulata
TTTTTTTTTTTTTTTTTTTTTTTTTGTGAGCCACGAGCTGAGCCGAGCCGAGCCGGCTCATGGTTGGCTTCTTACACTAGTTCGTCAAGCAGCTCGGCATAGCGAGCCGACCTGCCCGGTTCGTGCTCAGGCTCATTTTTGTCAAATCGAGCCGACGAGCCGCTCAGGTCTATTGCGACCTCTAGGTACTAAATATGTAATTGATCAGATTTCAAGAGTTTCAACTTTTATTACACCTATCTCTTATAAAAATTTAGAACAAACTTTATGTAAAATTTATAAATTATATACAGAACGAATGGGTACAAATATTAGTTAGGTACCCTTTGCACTTAATACTCCTACTAATATTGAAGAAGACGATACTGAAATATTAATTTTATTCGAATGCATTAAAACGTATAGATATGGTGCAAATGCAATATGTTCATCTAGTAGTAGTTTGTCTACTGCATATAATCAAACATCGGACACAAGTCCAAATGCATTGCATGCTGAATTAATTGATTACTTTAATCATAATAACAAAACAATAAAAAAAGTTCAAAATAAGTAATTGAATTTTGGTGAAAGTACGAATGACGATGGCCAATGGTTTATGGGATTATAAAAGACCTACTAACACTTCCGGTTAACACTATAGTTTCGAAATTTGCTTTTAGTGTAGGTAAGAGAGTTTTGTCTGAGGTCAGGAATCAAGTAAAAGAAGATATTTTGAAAGTATTAATGTGCGTGAACGATTGGGAAGACGCTCATTTCCGATTACAAGATAAATATGTCGAAATTTCATGTCGACAGGTAAATAATATTTAATTTAACCATATTAATCAAAATTTATTATTTTATAATACTATTTTTTTAAAAAAATTGTACACGTAACAAGTTGTTCGTGTACAATTTTTAACTTCGACCAATCAAAATTTAAGTAGCCGATCTGAAGTCTGGATAAAGAAGGGGGGTTTATCTATTTAAAAAAATAAAAATAAATGAGCCCGTGAGTCGAAACTCGGTTCGGCCCACGAGCTTGTAGCTCGTGGGCATTAGTGCCCAGCAGCATTGCCACGCCCTAAGTTAAATCGACCCTAGATAAATCCATTTGACTCCAAAGAAGATTAATGAGTTAATTTACAAATACTGATAACGGCATATTGAAAAAAAATCTTATCATTTTAGATAATACTTGAGGCCTTAACCATCAATGGGGGATGTAATTTCAAAATGCTGAGATGGAAATCTTTCTATTCCACGTGTCGCAATACTATTGCAGGAAACATAACCTAATCCTACATTTCAAGAACTCAAAGTTTGATTGGCTGTGGGCATATCCAAACACAGATAAGGTGGGCTCTATGTATTCACTCTGCATCACATAATCATATAGAAAATCATCACCCCATCCATTACTTTGCCTAAAAAAGTCTCCGAAAAATTTTCTAGAGACAAAACTAAGTAGGTCAAGGAATGGCTTCAATGGCTGGATTGCTAGGCTCTTCTCAAGCAGTCATGGAAGGCAGCCTTCAGCTTAGTGGCTCAGGCCGCTTTACCACAGCTAGCAGCAGCAAGATTGCTCTGGCCAGACCAAATTTCAGCATTAAAGCCCAGCAAGGGTCAGCTGAGCCAGAAACCAGCCGCCGCGCCATGTTGGGACTTGTTGCAGCTGGGATTGCTACAGGTTCTTTTGTTCAAGCAGTACTAGCTGAAGCCAAGCCCATCAAGGTTGGACCACCACCACCCCCCTCCGGTGGACTGCGTAAGTATTGTATATATATTACTGATTGTACTGGCTGGGATCAGATCGAGTATTTCTGGGCTCTAGGCATTAAGTTCAGTTTGGAATGGTCACAATTGTGAATTTTAAATTTATTAATTGCTACAGTCGGCTCAATATTGCATTAATGTTCCAGCATTTGACATTAGACTATAATTCAATATGTGCGGATAGGGAACTCATGGATTCTGGTGTGGGATTCTGACAAATAATACCACTTTTTTCGAGAACAAATGAGTATTTGTACAAACTTTGAAGGTAAAACCTTAGAGCTATTGGGATTTTGGCCGTATTGCATTATTTTGGGGGGGTCAAATGCTCTTTTTTATGTTTTCATTGTTTTCTATGATCATCAGTGTTCGCATGTCAGATTGAAGTTAAGTTTTCTTCTGAGACTTTCTCAATATGTCAAATTGTCAGTATTCATTTAAATAATCTAGTATTCACACTTTTGCTGCATCTACTACTTACCCTGCTTGGTAATTCTGTCTTGGCAGCTGGAACTTTGAACTCTGACGAGCCAAGAGACCTTGACTTGCCCCTGAAGTCCAGGTTTTTCATCCAACCATTGTCACCAGATCAGGCGGCATTGAGGGCAAAGGAATCTGCCAAAGACATTCTCAACGTGAAGGCACTTATAGAGAAGAAGGCATGGCCTTATGTCCAAAATGACCTGCGCTCAAAGGCAGAATACCTCCGTTATGACCTCAACACTGTGATTTCCGCTAAGCCCAAAGACGAGAAGAAAGCCCTCAAGGAGCTCACAGGAAAGCTCTTCCAAGATATTGGCAATGTGAGCCCTATTAATTCCACCCTTTTCCTTCCTAAAATTTTTAAACACGTATGAAACTGGATTCTGACAAACTTGTGTTCATTTTTATCAGCTGGACTATGCAGCAAAGATCAAAAGCAGCACAAAGGCAGAAAAGTCCTATGCTGAAACTGTTTCCACTCTGAATAATGTTCTTGCCAAGCTTGGTTAGAAAGATGTAAATGCACAATGTTGTAACATTTTATTTTGAGTCAATGAGATACTCTGTGTTATGTAATTTTTCACAATGAATTCTCTCAATGTTTCGGCAATCTAAAAAAATGTCAACCTGATAGCAATCAAGTTGCAGTGCTGAACTATCCTTCCACTGGATTAATTTAGCATCCATGTATCTGTTTTTGTGAAGGAGTGCAGTACTTGCTTCTCTTTGGCAATCAAGTTTCCCAAGGCACTCTCAACTGATACAACTTCAAAAGAACTGCAAAAATAAAGCATATGTCATTATGTTAGATCATTATTAAGCAGATATTACCGATTACGCACATTATAATAATAGTACTGTTGACAAAGTTAGAACAAAAGTCCCAAGTCAGCTATGCATGGAGATGGTCGTGAATTAACCTTTTGGAATGGAAACTAAATCCCAGCAAGTATAATCAAAATGATGCCCTAGACTCGGCCATGTGGATACACAAGATAGTTTCTGGATCTGTGGGGAAAATTGAACGATAGGTCAATGTTGAGTTGTGTGCCCATATAATATTGTTTTGCTAATTTAAAATAAAATTTTGATAATAAACAAATTGTGATTTTTTATTCATTTTGCATCGTTGTATTATTGTCTATGACCACTTCTGATAATTTAAGTTGTGTACTTATTTGGAAAAGTAGAGTGTGACACAACTTATATTTTGATCATAAATAAAAAGTACTGAAGCTTATAATGTTAACTGATTTACTAGTCGGGTTTGCGACTTGTTCTTATAGTAGAAAAAGTTAAAAATGACACTAATACATTTGAAATGTATTAAAATTTCGTATGTACTTTTAATTCAATTTATCATAAGGTATTTCATATAAATCCCTTTGTGAGTTTAAAGGTTCTTTGATTTAACAGTGGGTGAGATCAACTTGTTTGATTAGATATCTTCATGTAGAGAATGTGAGTTTGCATACATCCTAAAAGAGGTAGATGACTATTTAAATATTTATGTTAAATAGTTAAACCTTGAGTTCAGTGTCTAGCCACAATTAAACTTCGAAAATTGTGATTAGTTCAAATGGCTGTTGAACAAATGAAACTTAAGTTATTGAGAATAATTAAAGTGACAAAGCGGTCATTTTTGTCTATACATAATTATTAATTCAAACAATGTTAAAATAAATGTACGGTAGGTCACAGAAACGTATTACATAGGTTTATTGGCTTATTTTAACTTATATATTCTAAGGGCATGCTTAGGAATTTCAGGGTACCGATTATGAGTGTTTTTTAACGTATCGATTTTGCATATTTATGAGTGGATTGCTTTTTAGTGATTTTAGTAGCGATTTTTAAAATATTACAACTCATATTTGAGAGTTTATTATACATCTATTCTAATTTTTTTTTTTTTAAATAATAAAATGATATATATGTCCTTAGTTAAATTTTCAGCATATAAATTTGTTATGAAATATTTTTATTCATAAGTGATATTTTACTTATATATAATTTTTTTACATATAAATTGACATTTAACTTAGAAAGTTAGAAAGTTAAATATTTATTTAAAATTTTAAGTGAATATTTTTTACTTGTAAATAAACTTTACAATTACGTTTGTACTTTTAAATAACTTTTATTCAATTGAATTTTTTGCACATAAATATATTTTTTATATTTTATAAATGATTTTTTGTCTTATTAGTAGTATTTTTACTTTATAAACGAATTTTTGCACAAAAGTGATTTTTTATCTTATGAATAATACTTTACTTATAAGTAATTTTTAATTATAATATATTTCTTTTCTTATAGATAATTTTTTAGTTTATATTTTTATTTTTAAGTTTGTTTTGAACAAAATATTTTGGTTGAAAATAATTATTTTATAAAGGGTAAAATTAAATGTGAGTATGAAAAAAATCAAAATTCGTCAATTTGGTAGGTTGAGAGAATCACTCAAAATTACATTATACCGATTTTGGGTGTTTCTTAAACCATCCAAAATCGATACCCAAAATATTAGCAAATATTGACTCTTTTTTTCAGCTCCTCATAAAGGGTGCCACCCAAAATCGATCAAAGGTGGAAAAAAAAAAGGCCCTAAGAGTGTAGTATTTTATATTTAGTGAAAAACGTAAAGACTAATAATTAAAGTGGATGCTTTAGGATCATTGGAATTTAATAACAATTAAAAAAAAATTGGACTTAATTGTAATTATTATGAAAATTTGGACTCAATTATATTTTTTATGAAAGTTGTAAACTATAATTATATTTGTAATTGAAGTTCTATGACTACACTTATAATTAAATAAGTTATGAACTAATTGCATTGGAAGTTTAATTGAACTTTATATTTGAATTGGACTTTATTTAGAACTCTCATTGCAAACGGATTTGAATTCTCTCTCTCTCTCTCTCTCTCTCTCTCTCTCTCTCTCTCTCTCTCTCTCTCTAAATTGATATTAGATGGAACTAGAAATTAAATATGTTGATTATTCAATAATAATGGATGAATTTAGATAGAGAAAAAAAAAGTATTTTGTTATTTTCTTCATCTGTATTTCCGAAATTATTTTCTTGATTTAATTAAAAAAAGTGTTTATACGTCAGTATAGTCTTTATTTTAGAGAATATCATAGAAGATTTGAAGATTTGAAGCACCAAATTCTTTATATTAATTTAGATTATTTTTTCTAGATGAGAAATTATTAATGATTATATTGTGCACGTTAATTTGATTAACATCAGTAGTTGGTAATCATTTAAAATTATAATTCATCATTTAAAAATATTGAATGGAAGAGGGTATTTATTGAAATAAAAACTCATGATCTCCTTTGTTTAATCTATAAGCAAAGAAATGTGTTTGTCTCCCCTAATGTCCCAATTATGAAAAATAAAAGAACAAAGATCCTAAAAGAAAATAAAGTATCTAAGAAGAAAAATAAAGTGAGTGAAACCATTGGATCAGAAAAACTCACGGTGTTAAGTGATGTCGCTATATAGATGATAAATCCCATTTTGAAGAGAACGTAAATTTTGTAAGCCACTAAACAACGTCCACTAGAAGATTCAATTTTCCAGACGCGATAAAAAGTTTTCATGTGTATACAGGCCATAAAGACAAAGGCTCCAAAAAGCAAAAAAGTTATGGTTTAGGCGAGGCCATGTGATATGGTTTAGGGACTGTTTGAACCACATTATTTTGAAATAATGTATTCTGAAATAATAGATTGATAGAGAATTTATGATTGAAAAAGAATGAAAAGTTATTGATGTGATGGAAAATATTATTTTATTAAAAATATGTGATTAAAAATGAGTAGAAGAATGAGAATGAAAATTTAATGTGTATCAATAACGACATAACTTAAGAAAGAGAAAGATGGTCCTTATAACACAATAAACGTTGAGCTATGGGAGAGGGTTGTGCTCTGAGCTCGCTTCAATTAGTGTTCACAACATTGAAACCAAGACTTCGAAACTATTATATAGGTCATGATTACTTTGTTTCACCGCTCAAATGGACTATTGAGGACCTACAAAAGTACTCGAGTGGATCAAGTCCCAATACAAGTCATAGTCGATTGAAAGGGTTGGATGATGATAATTTCTATAAAAATGGTTGCATGGCTACGAAATTTTTACCCAACGCCAATATACTCAAATTAGTTCGGACTCATCTTAACATTGCTAACTCTGGCATTGTAGAATTTTCAACCGTTTCATCCCCCATCCCTGCAGTTGGCTAGATTTATTTTCTCTTTTTCAGGCTAATCTAATAGTCTTGAGACCAAAAGTTGATGAAGAAGTATCACATCATTTTTTTTCGTCAACATTTATGTAGTATGCATTAAAAAATGAGAGATGCTACATATAACTAAAATTTTACGAAATCTTTTACATAATTGACACATGGCCGCTTGGTAAAATTTTAGGTACAACAAGTTTTTTTCCTAAAGAATAATGAAAATGTATTGCATAGTAAATACATTAACTTGATCAAATTGATATTACTTTGATACAACCATAGTGATAGGATTACTAACTCCACTATAATTTTCATTAATGTTTTCTTCGTTATGAATTTTATTGTACTATCTCTCAAGAAAGTTGAAATCCAATCTCGAATGGCGATTGATGGTCTCAGATTATGTCTTTTTCCCTTTTGCTACATGTGTGTTCACTGTCGTCAGATTTTGTAGACCGATCTTCGTTGTCACTATCTTAGCAAAAAAAAAGCTTCGGATATTAGTCGATGGTTTTAACAATCGCCAGTTTTTTGCATCTTTTTCCAAATCCTTTTAAATGAAGTGTGGTGGTAAATGAGTAGCTGATGTAGGTATGACAAATGGGTCGAACAACTCACAGGCTCAACTCGGTCCATAGCAACTTAGGTTCGTTTTGAGACAAGTAATGGATTTATCCAAGCTCATATTTCTTTCAAGAGCTGAACTCGCTCAGCTTTTGAAGCCCACGTTCTAGCTCTTTGGAGCTCGTCAGGAGCCTGCTCATGCATAAGACCCATGAGCCAGCGCATTAACGCTCATGGTACAAGCAAACGAGCCAACTCGATTTTATTCCTCATTTTTTACTTGTTTTCATTAATTTTTTAAGAAATTGCTCATTTTTTCGACTTAATTTGTTTTTTTTTTCTTTTGAATAAAAACGAAATGATTCATGATCAGCTCATGGGCTTTTGGACGGCTCGACAGCCAAAGGGATGAAATAGATATAAGATTTGAAAACGAGCCGAACGTGAGGTTCTTCGAATCGAGTTGGTTCAGCTAGATCCATTGTCACTTCTAAGCTGATGTTAGTTGTGGTGGTGCATGTTTTCTAATGGAGGCGTCAATGGTTGTGTAGGAGCAATAGATGGTGATGGTAGGTAAAGGGTTCGACAATGAGAGTTCATGGTACCATTGGTGGTGATGGTGGTGAAGTGGTCTGTGAATATGGGGAGTTTATGTGGTATGGCCGTGTGATCTTAGGATTTTGAGATTAATTATCTAATTTGAGAATTCAACACGTTTAAAATAAACACATTAGCAATACATTTGGAATTAAGGAAACAAATGTAGGGCAACATTCGCTCTTTCAAGTAACTTCCTAATTTTATTTATTTATTGATTTATTTTAAGCTTAGCAACTTCATATTTAGAAAAAACAAGATATAGAAAAAAAAATTCCTTACCGTGGTTCGAGTTATTAACTCATAAAAAAAGCCTAATGAACAATCAGTGCTTATGTGGAAGTAATTTTTTTCAAAATTACCTTTCTCCACGCTCAATTTTAATAATGCATCAAAAGATAATTCAAAAAAACTAATTTTCAAATTAGAGTAATACTATTTAACTTCATTAATATTAAAACACTATCTTAGATAGCACTAATGTGATATTAAACAAAATGTACAATTAAATGAGTCATTTAATTCTAATAGTAGTAAGTATGTGCGTTGCACGTCTTTTGTATGAAATGAAGATATGTGTAATATTTTTAAAGTAAGATAATTGATAATGTTAAAGAAAAAATTAAAATCGTTAAAGTATATATATAGTTTTATGAAATTACGTACATAATGTTAAAATGTTAAATAAACTGAATTGTAATGTTTTGCTTACTTATTTGTTTGTTTATGTTAGACATTGGATGGACCCTTATTTTTAACAATTATAGCGGTATCAACCAGTTTGTGGTATAGAAGGACACGAAGAATAATCGAATTAAGAGATATACATTTGATTAAATTTAAAATGTTTACTTATTAGTAAACTAAATGTGCATAAATGATTTTCTATTTAAAAAATTACTCTTTTTTCTATAACATAAATTTTTTACCTTAAAATGTAAAAACAAAAAAAGTATATATTCTAAACACATTCATAAACAAAAAATCACGTACTAATCATGCTCGTCATATTAATCCATAGTATTTATTTTAAATTAAAAACCAAAGTTACATTCAAAACATAAAAATGAAAAATCTTAAAACGAAAGTTTTATTTTTCTTTTGAATGGGATTAATACAGATGAGGAATACAAATTCTCCCTTTAAATGTATCGAGATAAGAAAAAAAATTCTTTATATATTTATATCTAATAAGTAACTGAATTACCATCAATTTTTTTGCTTTTAAAATAATGAACATACAATAATAATAAAATATTCAATACTATATTAATTATTTTTTAGAACACATAATATTAACTTTTATTAATACTTAAAAATTTGGTTTTAGTGAAAAATAGGTAATTGAGATGTGAAACTTGTATTTAGTGGGGTAGATACAAATATTGAAACGGTAAGTAACTTCTAATTATTAGGAATAATGAGTAAGGTTTTTAAAATTGATGGATAATTTCTCCCATCTTCAACTCTTTTCCTCCTAATTGTCAATCATATTTAAACAATTTATATAAGGAAAAAATGGTAAATTTATTGTTCTTTGTATTTAAATAGTTATATTATCTATTATATTAATTAAACGTGCAATTTATAATCTTTAAATGAAAATGTTGACAATGTTATATAAGGACAAAATGGTAAATTGAACGTTTCTCGTCTATATCCACATCTTTTTTTTATATATATACTGTAATAATTAATCTACCATTATAATAATGCAACCTTTAATATAATATTATATAATTATAATAAAATTACATATATTTATGTGAGCTTCGATTTTAAGTAGTAAACTTAATTTAAATAATGTAATTTAAGTAATTAAACTCAATTTAATTAATGTAAAATTCTAAGTACTCCGATATAAAACAATGAGCATTAAACTTAAATGGATATTAAATAAATTTAAATTATATTAAATGGTACTATATTAAATATATATATATAAGGGTAAAATTGGTATCCAAAAGTTTCTCATCAATCCACACTTTTAATATATTGTAGATATTTCATTAAGTCTATCACATAGAGCCACTTAAAGTAATATTATAGTATAGATGGTGCTAAATATATCATTTCCACACCAATTAGATTTTGTTTAAGTTTGATTATTTCAAATAACTTTTCTTCACATTCATTTTTAATCACACGTTTTTTAAAATGTCATTTTCATGTTTATTCATAATTTTTTTTCATACGTTTAATCAAACTTTAAAAAAGGAAACACCTTTCAAATAAATGTTTCTCAAAAACATCTTTATGAGAGGAACGCTTAATAATCTTTTTGATTAACAGGTGGACCATCAATATTTCGATTGTGTGACAATTAATATAATCCTATTTGAGCTCAACTTTTCAAAATATTTATTTTTTTCTAAATTCATTTTTCATCACATCTTTTTTTCAATAATTTTTTAATCATATATTTTCTAAAAAATTCTTACAAAAATTATTTTTCATCGGAAAAATAAAAATAAAAAATGGGGCTAAAAGGTGTGTTATGTTTTTGCGACTTATTTACCTTATGATAACGCTAACCTTTGATTTTATTTATTCAAGTCAATCAAGATTCCACTTCACCGTCCTCGTATTCTCTCAATTGAGCTCTATTTCAAAATGGGGGATTTGGTTAAAAAGCATAGTCAACTATAATATTTGGTAAAATAGTCTATATCAATACTTATTGTTCAAGGAGCCTGTGGTCTATTAGATCATATATTAAAAGTCTTAAATACCATTAAATTGAAATGACTAAAATGTCCACTTTGGAGTTCAATATTTACCATATCCCCAAACATAAATCTCTAAATCCCCATAAATGATTCTTCATTCTAACGTTTCCAAATCCACTTTCACCATATTAGACCCACCTTCAAATTCAACTTTGTTCTTCTTTATTACATTATCTACACTCTGAAGTTTCTTTATTTGAACCAAGAACAAATCAAACACTGCAAATTTTGGAAGTGGGTAAGCAAGAATCGATTTCAAACAATTGAGGGTATGCTTTATTATTTGAAAATTAATGATTTCTTGTTATTTTCTAGTTGTATACTATGAAAAATCAATTGGGTAAGCAAAATTTGCTGTGAATTATAAAAATAGAATGGTGCAATTTTTCTGTAGTTGGATGCCGTTTTTCTGTAACCGAGTGCTATTATAATTTGATAATGGTGGTATTGATGTAGTTGTTTGCTAAGTAGTCATTCCTCCATTCTTTTATAGCATTATATTATTTTAAACAAATTTAAATTGTACATACACATTTTAATCTACAGAATGCCATTTTTTTAATCTAATTTAAATCTATTATATAACAATATTCGTTGACTTTTGTTTATTATTGAAGCTCTATTTTACAGTATTCGGTTTTGATAATTAATAGAATAATATATTGCATATGTTTTGGTGAATTGCATATATGAATTCTGGTGCAATGATTGTCATTTGTTATTTTGTTGAATTTGAAAAGAGTGATCAAGGTGGATGGATTTGGAAATGGATAGGGAATGATCAAGACACTGCAACAAATATTTTTGTGTCAAAAAATGTTTCACATATGGAGTTGTATGAGGAAGTCAGAAAAGCGGTTAAGGTTGATTTTGTCATGTATGACATCGAGATGAAATTTCTTGTACCTGGCATGGCGAAATTATCAGTTCCATCAATGAAGATTAATTGCGATAGGGATGTTAGTTGGTTTCTCTCTTTGCGATAAGTTTGGTGACAATTATATGGAACCGTTATCTCTATTTAATAAAAATCGTGAAAATGATTGTGTGAACTTTACAAGTGATGATTACTGGGATGGGGTGGAAATAGTGCGTAACAACCATGAAGATGATTTTCATGTGATGAATGAAGACAATGTTGCACATAATACACCGTTTACATTGACGGATGAGATTATTAACATTTCACAAGTTGTTGTTTGTTCGAATCCTGGTGGAACGTTAGTTAAGATTTTTGACGCCGATGATGTACACATTAACCAAAATTTTCGCAACAAGAAGGATCTCCAAACTTCACTACAAATGCTTGCTTTAAGAAACTCTTTTGAATTTAAGGTCACTAAGTCAAATAAGAATACATATGTAGTAGTTTGTGTTGAGGAAATTTGCAAATCACGTTTGCAGGCAAAACAGTTGAAGGAAAGTGATGAATTTGAGATTCGAAAGTATTTACGTTACCATAATTGTTCACTGGATGTTCACCACAAAGATCATAGACAAGCTAGTTGTTGGGTGATTGGAAAACACATCATGTCGAAGTTTGAAGATCCCAACGTTATATACAGACCTGCGAACATTCAAAATGATATTCGCCAGGAGTTTGGAATATATATAAATTATTATAAGGTGTGGATGGCTAGAGATTGTGCTTTATAGCTATTAAGGGGTTCACCTGAACTTAGTTATGATAGATTGGCCAAATATTGCAATACTGAAGAAGAATATTCCCGGTACAGTGACGTTCATTGAGGTTGATAATGAGAATCGTTTCAAATCCTTTTTCATGGCCTTAGAACCAATCATACATGGTTTTCACTCATCAATGAGAGGGGTCATTTATGTGGATGGAACATTTCTCAAATCTAAATTTCGAGGTACGTTATTTGCTGCCACGTGTCAATATGCAATGATAGCATTCATAAAGCTATAAAGATTGTTTATCCTAATGCACATCATGGATGCTCCATGTGGCATCTACAACTAAACATAAAGTTCAATTATCATTGGATCGATATTCTACTATTATTCATGGCAACATCAAAGGAGCATAGTTTGATTAATTTTGAAAAATCAATGGCAAATCTATATCATAAAAGTTCGACAGTTGGAGAATACCTAGAAAAGAAAGTTGGTTATGAATTTTGGTCTCGAGCACATTTCAAAGGAATTCGTTACAATATTATGACAACTAACAATGTAGAATCATTGAACTCATTATTCAAGAATACTTGCATGTTTCTAGTACTTGCTATGGTTGAGCAAATCAGAAAGACTTAACAGAAATGATTTTATGAGAGACACATTGAGGTTGAAAAATGTGTATCTACTCTAACCCCACCTATTGAGGATGAAATACGTACAAAGTATAATGATGCAAAGGGGCTAATAGTGGTACCAATAAATGAGTACAAGTTACATGTGGGTGTTGAAAATGAAATGCATATTGTTAACTTGGAGGCAAGAAACTGTACTTGTAGAGAATTTGATTTGGAAAAGCTTCTTCGCAAACATGCTCTTGCTACAGCGAAGTTTAAGGGAATATCTTGTTACGGTTTGTGCTCGTTTTATTATAGTAGTACTAGTTGGAAACAAGCATATGCTGAATATATATATCCAGTGGCAAATGAGTCTGACTGGGAAATCTCCAATCAAACTAAGGTGTTACCACCCTTTTTGAATCGACGATAAAGTCGGATTCCATCAATAGGGGAGGGGAAAAAGACTCGTAAATGTAGTAGGTGTGGTCGAAGGGCCATAATCGTCTGACTTGCAAAAATACTCTAGACTATTAGACGGATCACGTGACTTGTTTTTGTCGAACTGAATCTTGAAATTGTGGATAACTTATTATGGTTTTTGATAGATTGTGATAGTTTTTATAAATTGTTATGGATTAATGTTAATTGTTCAATCTCATCTTTACATTGTGGTGGTTTTTTAATAAATTCGAATAGCTGTTTCGGTCAGATATTAGATAACTATGACATCAGCACTGTTTGTTTAGATGAAAATAGCATATGGTCGTTTTAAACGTTTGACTGACGTTTGTACTCATTTCGTGTTCATTTCTGTTCATTCACATTTGTTATGGATGCATGAATGTTAATGGTTGAACATAACTTTTAAATTGTGATGGTTTTTGATAAATTCTTATAGCTATTTTAATCAAGTTTTTGGTAACAATGATAGTAACACTTTGTTCAGACTAAAATTGCATCTGGTCATTTGAATTGTATGGTTGAAGTTTTTACCAATTCAGAGTTGTCCATTAATTCAATTTTGTTATGTATGGATGAATGACAAATGTTGAAATCGATGCCCTATGACCCAAAACGGCATCTGGTCATTTTAAACATATATCAAATGTTTTTCCTAATTCAGTGTTCGTTTCGGTTCGTTCGTGCATGTAACCACGTAAAAGTTCAAGGATGAAGGTTTTAACTACATTTCGACGTTGGGGTCTACACATTTGTTGACTCCATGATCCGGTTTGGAAACTGCCCTACACTTGGCAACAAAAGAAAAACATATGTAACAAGTATGGTATCCAAAACATGGCACATGTAGTCCGTCCAATGATAATGAGTCATGCATGATGCTCCTAACACTATTTTACTCGTTTCAGAGTGAAATCGATGCCCCGTGACCCAAAACGGTATCTGGTCGTTTTAAACGTATAGCTGACATTTTTCCTCATTTAGTGTTCGTTTCGGTTCATTCACGCTCATAACCACGTAAAAGTTCGGAGATGAAGGTTTTAACTACATTTCGATGTTGCAGTCTACACATTTGTTGACTCCATGATCCGGTTTGAAAACTACCCTACATTTGGCAACAAAAGAAAAATATAAGTAGCAAATATGGTATCCAAAACATGGTACGTGTAATCCGTCCAATGATAGTGAGTCATGCATGATGTTCCAAATATTGTTTTACTCGTTCCGAAGTGAAATCAATGCCCTGTGACCCAAAGCGCCATGTGGTCATTTTAAACGTATAGCTGACATGTCTCTTCATTTAGTGTTCGTTTCGGTTCATTTGCGCCAGTAACCACGTAAAATTTTAGGGATGAAGGTTTTAACTACATTTTGACGTTGCCATATTGGATATACAGAACATAGCATATCTCCCATTGACATCAATGCATCATCTAAAATGGTGTACGGACATTTTAATCGTATGACTGTCATTTGTCTAAATCAGTGTTCAGTTCGCATCACTTTCGTTCATTCAGCCCCGACAAGTCATGCATGATATTTCAAGACTTGTTTTGTAGTGAAATCGATACCCCGTCACCCAAAACGACATCGATTGTTTTAAACGCATAACAACGTTTCTACTCATTTAGTATTCAGTTCTACTCATTCAGTTGATTGCCATTTTGGATATACAGAACATAGCACATCTCACATTAACATTGACGCGTCACCTAAAATGGCGCATGGACATTTTAATCGTATGACTGCCATTTTTCTAATTCAGTGTTCAGTTCGCATCACTTTCGTTCATTCAGCCCCGACAAGTCTTGCCTGATATTCCAAGACTTGTCTCGTAGTAAAATCGAGATCTTGTGACCCAAAATGACATGTTGTTGTTTTAAACATATGACTGTCGTTTTTCAAACTGGGTGAATTTGTATAGTTAATAATACAATCTGTTTTTCCATCGCATAAATATACACGCTGTCATGAAAACTGTAACTTCTTTTCACTCCTGACTACTTAAATTTTTTAATAAAACACTCTTACAATGGAAAACATAGCAATCAATCATAAAAACAACACTAACTAGCAAAATCAGCATCAATATACTTGTTTTTCAACTAAATCATACAAAACACTACCAGCTAAATATAATTAGCATCTAAATCATATGTCCTCCGACTGCGTGAAATTTTTACTAACTAGACAAAATCAGCATCCGAGCACTTGTTTTCCAACTACATCATACAAAACACTACCATCTAGACAAAATTAGCATCTAAGTCCTATGTCTTCCGACCACATGAAATTGAAAAATATACGAAAAAAACAATTATGGATCGAAATGCATAGAAAAAACTTCAGCAGCTAGTTTCTTCCTCCAATAGTCAATCATATCATCAGATATAAGTTTCACGTCTAATCCGGCCGACAAAAGTTCTATAAACTTGATAGTGTATATTTCGCAATCTCCCCTGCACAGATATTTGTAATAATAAATATAGCATATGTAGTATCAGAGCAATGAAAATATAAAGGAGGCTAATATGGATAACTTGCGAATTGTTTTGTTATGGAACGTCTGTATGATGACGCCAATGAAATTGCTTTTATGATAATCTTCCCCAAACAACAAACTTTCATTCATCATTCTAGGAATCACCTTCACAATTGGACGCATGACTTTTTGCAATTTTTCAAGACGTGTGCTACTCTTTATGTTGTCGTATACGTATATAGTTCGCTCGACAATGTCCACATGAAGAGTAATCCAGTGCTTCATTTCCACATTGCAGAGAATATACAACGATGTACAAGAATCCCATTATTTGCTCCTTTCTGGACTTTTACCAAATATGTATTTTGACATATTTTTCAACCATCAGCAGTCCTGTATTGGTTTGTTTTTCTTTCGTATGCAATTCAAAATCTTCAAACCTCTTATTTCACATGTTGGTAAAAGCACAATCTAAAATTTCACAATCTTGTGCGAACATAGTAGGACGTGTCTCCACTCGTGCCCTCATCAAGTACAATGCTATGTCAATGTGTTGCAAATGTATACAACTATTAAGATTGAAATGAAGTAGGAGCAAATTATAGATGCTATGTCAATGTGCTGCAAATGTATGCAACTATTAAGAATGATATGAAGTAGGAGCAAAATATAGAATGTTAAAAAGATTACATCACTACTGAGCTATCCATGTTGCTTCTAAATATCTTCAACCACAATTTTCCTTTGTGAACAATATCATTTCCACATGTTCACTGCATGAAACAAATAACATAAGAACATATATGTTGTAACTTCACAAAAATAATTATATTAAGAACAGTTATCTGTCAGGTGCATTAACCAACCAATTTTCTAAGTCATCTACCTTAGCTAGATCAAGCTTTTAAAATGGGTCAAATGCATTGACATTTTCAAGCTTCATTGTCTTCTCTGGATTTGTAAAAGGAGATTGAAGAATGAGTGACCTTTTCTTAACTCTCATCCTGAGTCCATTCTGACTTGAGTCATCATACTCATCTTCTACCACCACAGGAACTGACTCCACATGAGTTTGATCATTATTCAATATGTATGTTACTTGTCCTTGCTCATTTCTCACTTCTACAGGAATTGGATCCTCATTCACATCAGCTGCTTGTTTTGGTTCATTGCCATTTGTAGGAACTGGTTCATTTACCAACAAGTCATCACATGCTTGTCTTTGCTCATTGCCATCTTCATTCTCATCAGAGGAATTGGATCCTCATTCACATCAACACGTTTCTCTCCAGTATTCATAAATCCATCATGAGGAGGAGAGTGATATATGTAAGGTGTCGACGGGTTAGAATTCTTAATCTACTGCACAACAAATGATACATTCTCGTCAATTTGTGTACACAAAGATGCAACACAATCAAACTTTCGATCTATGTAAGAACGTACATCCTCTATTTGCCTTTCATTTTTCCTATTTAAATTCTATACTATATGTACTAATTGCATCATTAATTCCTTAGCAAACTCATCTCTAGATGGATAAAGAGACAGATTAGATGTAGATAGTCCCGGATGAAATGTATGTGCATTTGTAGAAAAAGGTGGCCTACGAAAGGAAGATGGATCCCGATGGGATGTAGAGGCATTAGGAGACTCACAAGTTTGCTAAGGAAAGTCAGCACAAATGGACGAATCCGCTCCATTTACAGTATCCACAAAGATATCAAATGTTGGATCCTCTACTTCATCACTGAATGGATGAATCTCCATCCAATATGCTTTAGAAGCCTCTTCCAACATACTTTTGAGTGTGCAATGAACAACAATCTAAATAAAAAATGTGAGGTACACTTAGTTTTCAAAAAGTACACAATATATTTTAAACTACATTTAAAATATATTTACATTTGGTTCCTCCAGACTTGCACAAATATCCTTGGATTTAGGCATTTCAGAAGAATTCCATCGACGTATCCTTAGGAGGTCAGCATCCTCTAAATTATTAGCATATTTCCGTACAATAGATGGTATGCTTCATAAGTCCAAATCTACATAAGATTAACAATATTACAATCTAAATAGAATGCATAATAAATTGTAATTTTCAAAGCATTACCTACAACGCGAGTGAAAATCCATAAGCTGAATATGGATATTTCTCATTATTTACCAAGTATGACTTTAGTAAGAACCTACAGTCTCTCATGAATACATCAATTGTGCGGGCAAAAGCCTATCTCCCAAGGATAACTATTAAAAGCCTCCAAGTCATCAACCATTGACAAGTGTTCTAAATTCATGTATGTGTAGTTTTCTTTGGGCAATAATACCATTTCCAAAATATATACAAGCCCAATCTTGTACTTATCTTCCATGCACACCTTGCGATTTTCAATAGCTTCCTTCAAATTGTAAACAGTTATGCCTTTCACGCACTTTTTAAAGTGTTTCTTCACCAGTTTATCATTATTTACAATATGAGGCTCCAATGAAGGCTCCTCACTAGCTCTCAACCCCATTATCAATGTGAACTCGTATAATGAAAATCTTGTTGGCATACCACCAATTGAAAACCATATCTCATTTTGTTTTTTGGTCACAATCATCCTCATTACAAGCTGGTGGATTAGTTGGGCTGAAAAAGGTATACACTTCATTTGATATATTTGTCCAAAATAAGATTCCATGAGAATTTTTTGGTGAACATCATCTAACATCTTTCGAACATAGTTAAGTTTCTGAAGGGAGCACTTCTGTAAAGGTCTACCTTTAATTTTATCTTCAGCGGGAATCACAAACTCAAATGAGCGTTCCATTTCTACATCAATGAATAAATATGAAGAATTGCAGTAATGTTAAGTGATACTTAATACAATTCATTTTCAAAAATAGATAAACGGTAAGGTGACATGTTTCAGAATTTCATAAATGGCAGGGTGCCATTTTCAGAACTAGATAAACTTCAGAATGCCATACTGGAAGATTCGACAAATAACATATCAATTATCACAAGCTCAACCAAGTAAATGCAATTGTCATCATGTAATATGCAAAATACTACCATATATTAGTTCCAGTCATGGGTAAGATGAAAAAGTAACCCCCTTTTTATAAGAAAGTTTTTAGGCATTACAAACTTAAAAGTTGAAGAATAGATCATTCTGCTTAACACAAAAACAAAGTAGAAACCAATCTCTTCTTGTTTGCATATATCCGATACTAGCTAGAGCATGCCCATTAAAACCTTCGTCTACAAGCACTATGACAACCAACACCAACTTAATATCTTCCTTCCCACAAACTGCCATCCTTATATACTGCACGAGCTGTGACCATTATTTATCATTTATTAGCACATAACTTCAGGTAACATTTTACAGACCATCGCTTTACACCTCCTAGTACTTAAAGTATCCACAAAATAAATTGGA
>CAIGRB010146256.1:0-10245 GCA_903798255.1 Fraxinus quadrangulata
TGCCACCTTGAATTTGTAAATATTCAATGGTTTTCCATACTAAAATCCAATTTTGTTATAGGAGCTGCCCTTTTGTGGTTGGATGTCTTTTTGTAGTGCTTGTAAAAAACATGGAACGAGCAAACAATAAGATACAATAACTCAAAGTTCAGAACAAAATTGAACAAGTAAAAGACACTAAAATCATAGTTACCACAGAGTACAATTTTCAATTTCTTGCCTTCCAAATCAACATCCAATAACCACATGAACGGTAAGATAAAGGAAAAAAGAAAGGCATAATTTAAAGCTTTCACAACTCAATCATGGACACCTGAAAGTAAAGAGAAAATGTGTTGAGGATTAGTCTCTGCATTTGAAGTATTTTTCCATACGAGCCGTGAGGCTCGTACAGGAGGAGCAACCAAGATATTGAAAAACGATCATTTCAAACAATATCTCGCAAATTATATTACATCACTGCACTTCATCCAACATAGTCAATTCTCAAAAATTAACAGTCAACTACTCGAGAACTTCCTCTAGAACTCAAAACTAAAGTAAAAACCACAAGTAATGCTACTACATATCAAAAGACTTTGAACCATGGATTTTTACCATCTTTTCAGTACCTCAACAAGACTATTTCACAGGCTCTTAAATACTTTTTGTTTTTAATCTGCACCACCCTGGTCCAACAACATGTTGCATACTGCATTGCAGAAATAGTAGAGGTCGAATAGGGGTGCATTCACATCTATACATGGGGTCAAAATTGAGGACAGGACGAGTCTCTCTTCGGCTGCAGATATTCACTGAGGTAAAATCAATTTCATGCTGTTGTTATCATCACTGCTCTTGGTCCGGTTTTGCACTGACTCGAATGTCTGCGTGCACACGTTGGCAAAACCAGTCAATGCCTGAAACACACGAGGCAATCCCATTTGTAGGCTGTTCAATGTCACTAACCTAGTAACACTGATTGATTTTTCATACATGGCCTTTTCATCCTCAGCCTTTGCCCTTGAAACCTCCATGGCTGCTTGTTTTTCTCTCACTGGATTCTTAATTAAATCACTACGGATTTCGGACATTGCATAAGGACCATACTTGCACTCGAGTGCTCTAAGCTCAAGTACCTTCTTTTCATGCTCTTTGAATGCTAATTCTGCCCTCTTTTTTTGCTTTTGCTCTTCAGCTTGTTTCTCTATAACCGCATGGATCACTGCTAGGAAGCTCTTAATTCCCTCTGACGCAACTTTATCTGGAGCATTTGTGATTGCATGCTGCCAATCATCACAAAGGGAGTAAATGGCCGAGTCTTGCACGGTTCTTTGAACTGGTTTGTTGCATACATCGAAAAGGCTAAGGCGGAGCCAGCCAGTGAGGGACTGAATATAGTCATGTTGCGCTTTCACGAGGTTGCAGAAGGAGAGGTACCACTGTTGAGCTTCAACCTCAAGTTGTAGAGTTGCTTGTCGATGAATTTCAGAAGTAGGATCAGTAGACGGAATACAATTGAGGTACTTGAGCTGCTGGACTATGTCTGTTTGAACTTGATGGCACTCATACATCCTTCTCCACATGTTCATCAACCTGCGAAGCAGAGAAGAAAATGACTAACCAATCCACTACTTATCTCTAATACCTGACAAACCTGTAAAATCAATAATACAGCGATTTCAACCCAGTTCTAGTTTTATGATGATTATTGATATGTTCACAAATAGAGTTGGGAGAATTTAGCACAAACAACTTCTGCATGCTTCAACTGCCCAGTAATTGTTCCTAATTCTCCAAAACAAGGTCTTCCTATAAAAAACATTTAAGTAAATAAAAGCAGTATCAATGTTGCTATTCACGTTAGACCAAAATGTCCTCAAGCCAAATGTTCATCCTGCGTTCATATTTATCAACTCGACAAATCAATCTTCTCGAAGCCGCGGAACTAACATTTCCCTGAAGCTTCAAAATTTTTGCTTGAGCTGAATTTTCTGTATTCCTAATCCATTGTGAGCTCTACAAGTTACTTTTGGACAATGATAATTTCACTTGCTATAAGAGTATCAATATTAGTTCTTGAGAAATTTAGCACAATTCCCAGGAGTATTCGACTTGAGCACCTAGATCAAGCAATTTTTGGATTGCATGTACAGTTTTCATTGTTTTCCGCATCGACACAAATTAGGATCCATATAGCTGACTTCAATTCATTGAGAACAAGATGGCTTTTGTTAATTTTCTTCTAGGTTGACTCGTTAGAAAAGAAAAAACAAACAAAGCCAAAAAAAAAAAAAACAAACTCTTCCAAGCATGATTTTTCAATTTTAGTAGTTTCAAATGGAAAGTATAATTTCGCTGATTTTTTAACATTAGTAATCAAATTAATTTTGAGAAACTGATTCTGTTTCTCAAATGCTCAAATCCCAACTGTCAAAGCGTCATGGTTGCGTCCTAACGCCAGGTACAAACCTGAAAAACTGCAAATGCAATCCCTGACAGCAAGCAGAAGTCCCTCCCTTGTTTCTTCCGTTCTTCCTTACAAATTATGCACAATATCAAAAGCAGAATCTCCATTATCTCTTCTGCATCTATTTCTCATTTTCTCCCCCACAATGGAATCAACAAACAAGCCAATTCACCTCTAGAACCAGTCCAAAACCTCACAAATGCAATTCTCCACCCTTTCCAGCCTCTAGCACCCACGGACAAGATTGAAAGCCAGGCAACCCAGCTCTTATCTGCAATCTCTCACATTTTTTTTAGGGCTCGTTTGACACAGCTTTTGATAAAAGATTTAGCAGATTTTGATAAAAGTTGGTGTAATGTGTGGTTGAAACGTTGATAAAAGTTGTGAGTCACATGAAATGTGTGTGTGGTTAAAGTTTTAGTTTGACCATTTTGAAAAGTTAATAAAATTTTATCAAAGTTTTATCACACAAGCACTTATTCTATTTGATCTAGTTTCCTTCTCGGAAATGCCCAAGAATTGTGTGCTTGTGTACTCGTGTGTGAAACATGATTTTAATCATACTCTTACCGGCCAAAATGACCACGAACCCTTTATAATAAACTTATAAACAAATACGAAAATATAAAAAACTCGAGTAGAAAACAAATACTTTACGAGCGGAGAGAAGCGTGGTACGTATGTAACAAATCTCACACAATAGGATTCTCCACTTGCACCAACATTAACAGGAAAATGATATCTGCTCCAAAACATAGGGATGGCAACGGGGCGGGTTGGGCCAACCTCACCAGCCCCCCGCCCAGCTGAGTAATTTCCTACCCTGTACCCACCCCGTTACCCGTTTAAGGCGGGGCGGGACCTTTGCCCTGTTTACTATCTGTTTAAGCTTTTTTTTTTTTAAATTCATTTTATTGCATCCATTTATTAAAGTGAGACAATGATATATTTATTTATTTTTTTATTTATTTTTAAAAATTAAATTATTCAAATATATTTGGTAAACTAAAGCTTTTATTATTTGTTATATTTCTTAGATAATGTTAGTTGTCATCTTTTATTAGAACTAATGAAATTTCGTAGAGTTTTCCATTTAAAGTATTGAACCCATGTTTGATACATATTCTTTCAAAACTCATTTTCAACCATACATGCTTCAATAAAATAATATTTTTCATCACATCAATAACTTTTCCTTACTTTTTAACCACATATTTCTCATCATATCCCTATTTAAAATACATTATTTCACCCTGAATTCTTTTAAAAAGAAATTAAAAATTAAATGGGCGGGGATTGGGCCCTTTTTACTCGTACTCACCCCAGGGGAAGTCTACTGCCCCGTCCCAGACCCAAATACCCGATTAAGCGGGTAATCCTTTCGGGGTGGCCACGCAGGCATCAGATTTGACGGGTTTTTTTTGCCATCCCTACCCAAGATATAGCACTTACTTCAATATCAATATGACAAGATCTATATTAACTTTTAGAGGCAAACCAAGATTTCATCGTGCTCTTATTGACCAGAATTACCACGAAATACTTTTAACACTAAAAAATATAGAAAATATTGAAGGAAGATTTTTTGTCCATTTTGTAATGTATAATTATCCGAATTTGTAAACAATGACTTCTAACAGACACTAGATGAAAATTTGTCTACTAGGACTAATAATGTAACTTAAATGAAAAGTTAGAGAACCATATGGGGATGAAGGTACATATAGTGGGACCTCATGGAGGAAAGGAGATCAAGCCGACGACATAAGGACGTGAGTAGTAGTAGGAATGCCTATAAATTCCTCCACCATTTGCCTAAAATTGGTGGTATCAGTAGCAAACATAGTTGTAGGCACATGCTTTGAAGCTCTAAAAATTCTTGCATGGTATGCTTGTTGCATATTGTTGGTTGGGAAATATATATTATATTACCGATGTTTAGACCCTAATCTGGAATTAATCAATAACAAGCAACAAATCACTTAATTATTGTCTCTAGATGGCCAAGATTAAATTCAATTTAAACCCCATGTGTCAATCAATTAAAATATATCAAAAGCAATAAAAAATAAATCAACATCAAGAATTGATGACGGAAGAAAATCCCTTGAAGCTTCACAAGGCTCAAAAATCTCCGAGCAAACCTTGCCAAAACGATCTACTAGAAAAATTAACTTACAATTGGTCCAAACATTGCTAAACTTTAGTTGACTCTGACCACCCAACTTGTAAATCACCACAGAATCTCAACCTCTTCAATTGTGCGACTCGCATTTTTTAGAACTCTGGACTATATTTCTCTCCATTGGATCACCAAGAACGATCCTCGTTCCGAAACAACTGGAACTCCAAGTTGTCTCTTCCTAAACTTCAGAACTCCCAAGGTTCTGTTTTGGGAGCTTGAGCCTAGAGGGCGGCCAGCGAGCTCTCTCTGAGTAGCCGTCAGTATTTTCATCGTATCTTTCTTTCCCGATATTGAATTAAGGTGATTCAAAATACGTTGAAAAGCTAACATAAAGGGCTGCAATTCTTCTAGAAATAGCACGTTTCAAATTTGAATGTTGTTGCAGCTTGTGACTGAGAATTTGATACATGACTTGTGCAGCACTTTAACACTCCTTTGACTTACAATTGCATCACATTAATTATATGTGTCTTCTTGGACATCTTTGAGCTCTTTGACTCCTTTAAGACATATACTACCAATCCATCACTATTTTGATTTTAATTACAACTCAATAACTCCTGATTTTGGATACAGGAATAGTAAATTACAATTAGGACCTAACATATATTTTTATGAGGTTGGGGTGGAAAAGGTCTGAGAACAAGAGAGAAGTGCTAGTTTCTCATTGGTATTTCCTATGATTTCTCGTCACATGAGAGGAGATATTAGTTTCTTTGTTTATCATTAGCGTTTTCTACGATAACTTCTATAATTTTCTCATTGTATTAAGAAAGGAGCAGTTGTAAGTTCTTTCACAACAATGAATCTTTCTATTGTCCATTGTTCACATAAATGTGTTTACTTCAGTAACAAAATTTCGCAATTTCACTTTCTTTTGAGCTACCTTCTTCCCATAAATTTCGGAAACTAGTATCAGAGTTATGTCCCAAACTTGGCTAAAAGGATGAGTAAGATGAATCTTCAAATATGTATGAAAGATACGAAATGCGGCATGGTAGACTTGCAATGGCAGGAGGTTTCGCGATGGTTACTGTCAATGTGAAGGACCTCCGGGTAACGCAAGCTAGGAGTGGTGGATATGAGGTATACCATGATAAAGTCTGACATCTTACAGCTCGAAAGGAGATGGACAGAAGAGATCATCGTTTGAGGAGAGCACGATTATGTAGCACTTTGTTCAAGAAGGGGATTGTTAAGATGTGTAAACAATCCCACATCACTTCAAATAGTTGAGCTAGTTCTCCAGGGTTCATTATGAACTAAGCTAGTTCTCCAAAAAGGTTAACCATTGAGATGCAATCCTAAATACCAACAAATGTTTTGTGTTCATTATCATGTCAATAAATATGCAATCCTGCTTTTCCAAACATGACTATTAAACATTATTCTCAATCTTTCTACTTTAATATCCTAATATTATGATTTACTAGTCATTATGCAATAGTGATAATTTTTTCTCTCTTATTATCAACTGTTTATAACATATTGCAGCAACAAATGGAAACTGGTGGGATTTTTAATATTTATCCTCCTCTTCAGTGCAAGGGATTGTAAAAAGTAAAAAATAAAAAATAAAAAAAATAACTGTAAACAGGAATTCAAGTTGACAACTAAACATAGAGAGGACTAACCCCTTTACGAGCTCAACAAGTTGAGGATAGAGCTCTGATTCCCTCAATTTGACAATTTCAGCAGAAGTAGTCTCAATGGCCTTTGAAGCCACCAAAATGTGTGACTCCAACTTCTCAACCTCTTTTTTGGCCTTCTCAGTCTTAACATAGTCGGCCCTCTTCATCTCCAGCTTCCTCAGGTAAGCAGCTTTTTTCTCATGCTCTAATTTCATAGTCTCAGAATTCTACAACAATCATAGACGAATTATAATTGCATATATCATAGTAGGATTGAATAGCAAGGAACTTTGTTCATTATACTATACGTTCACATCCATTACTACAAACCTTATCAAGATACAACGAAAAGGCATTATATAAAACAGTGAAATTGGAATACCTTAACCTCCTGGTAGAGTTTCTTTTCCCAAGCATACAACTTCTCCACTGTTGAACAATTAGAGGTATTGCCATCAATGCCAATACAACCCATATTATTTCCAACTGGATCCTCACAGTACTTCCCAAATGCACTGCTCGAACCCCATGTCCACAATGAGGGGCTCAAACTCTTCCCGTACTTGTAATCCTTACCTATACAAGAAAATTTCACTAAATAACAGAATATGAATATTTCAAAACTAGAAAACATGTAATCCTCACCTATACAAGAACAATTTCACTAAATAAGAGAATATGAATATTTCAAAACTAGAAAACATGGCAACAGTGGCGAAAAATTACAAAAAGATCTTTGGTCAGTGAAATTAGAAGTTGGGATCTCCAATATAAGGGAGACTGGAGCACAGGCATCAGCTGCCTTGAGAAAATAGTCATCAAGCTCTTTCATGATCTCAACTAGATCTTTACTTTTGGTGGTGGGGACTACAGCAAGTTCACTGCTGACGGTGGTTGTGGTGGACCTGGCGGTGGTGTACTTGGGAAAGCCACCAATCACGGACGGAGGGGCAGCCGGCACACTGGCCACTTCAGAACCAGTGGTTGTCTCCTCCCATTCCTCCTCATCCACTGATCTTCCTGCATACGGCATGAAAGGGTCCCAGAAATCCCAACCAGATGAAGACGGCGGCGTCAACGGAGGTGGTGGCGGTGGTGGGTGGATGGCGGAGGAGCTCGTTGTTGTTGCTTCGGATGTGGTGCTCATTGGAGGAGGCGGGGGTGGTGAAGGAGTCAGAGGTGGCAGTGGAGGAAGATGGTGTTGTTGGTGAGTGTTTTGGTGGTAATGAAGATTAGTCTCGCCGGTGGCGAACTGGAGAAGGGCGGAGCCGGTGGTTCTGAGCGAGCGGAGATAGATACTGTGAGCTGCTGACAAAGCTTGTCTGGCTTTCACAAACTGTTTCATGTACTTTCTTCTAGCCTTGCATCTTGACACCATTTCTTGCCTCTCTATTCTTGAATAAAAACAACCCATCTTTTCTTTTCACTTTTTTTCTCAAATCTTCCACTCAAATTATACTCATAAAAAAGTCAGATTCAAAAGAAGTAAAAGAGAAACAAATTCTCAGAAAACATTTTTCACTTTTCCATTTTGAATTACAGGCTTTCCTGGTAAATCTCTCCGTTCCTTTCTCTCACATACACAAACTCACCATTGATGAACAGTCGTGGGGCGGTGGTGGAAGGAAAGCAAGGGTGAGAGAGTAACACGACAGTATTTTTGGGTATTTCGAGGTGGTGAAATGTGAATTCTTGTATAGTGTGCCAAAATTCTCGTATACACAAAATGAGATAATGACCGAAATGCCCCCAATATACAAAACCATTTTGCAGTAATACTACCCTTTTCACGTGCAGAGTATCTTTGTCGACCCGAACCCGACCAAACAATTTGGTGTGTACGAAGTAGTCAGGGACGGACCGGTCTTTGAAGTTTGAAGTGGTACAGTTGGGAAGAGAAGGGTAGTTTGGGTAACTGAGGCTTTCAACGGTCTTGACTTATTTCAAACTTAGGTTTAGGCCATGCGTTACGGATTCAGAGAACAAACATTATTATGTGCATATTCTCCATATCCTAATCCGTATTCTATTAAAATTTAGTTTGGGATTGGATTTGAGCATCTCTTGCGCAACTTGGGTGGAAGTCGATGGACTCTTTCAAGGTCCAAGCTATCAATGAGATAGAATTCTATCGGGCAGGGATGAAAGTCAATCTTAGTGATCTGACATTACTGAGTGGAAGGATCGTCACTCAATAAATAAAAGTTACTCTATGTGTAACGGTTGAGCTTCCCCAAGATTTCACATCGACATGCAAGTTTGGCATCTCGATGTTGGCTCTCCGCCACCTAAAGTTGTATATTCCAAGACTTAGATTGTTCGCCCGTTAAAATGATGCATGAGTTGGTTTCATAATGTCTTGAGAGTCGAAATCAATAATTACTTTTTATCACATATTTCATGAATCCATAACTTTTGAATCATATACTTCATCAAATTACCTTTAATCATACATTTCACCAAACAAGGGCTAAATGTTATTAAATCGATAGCCATTTTAATATTATTGACAGCAAAATTGAAGTTAAAAAGAGAATGGGCTTCAAAGACGTTATTCTAGATGTCATATAGATCGATGATCATCTTAACATTATTGATAATAAAATTGGAGTAAAAGAGAATGGATGTCATAAACGGTAATGTACGTATAAAAAATACATTTCTAATCTCTTGGAAACTATTATGTTGCTCGAGTTTACTTTGTCGGGCTTTTGTCAATATCATCCAATCTTGTCATTTGTTAACATCCATTCGATCTAGTCTATCGCTTCACTTTGAGATATGAGAGGGGTCCAAAGAAGATAAATTGTCAATGACCAAATAGCTAAACTGGGACGCTGAAAGCCTTCTATGTGATGTAGGCTTGGAGGTTCTCAAGTCATGGACGTCCTTCTCATTTGGAAAGGAAGCTAGTTAGCAAATTAAAGAGTTGAATTAATGTCAAATTAGTGTAGAGCATATTTAAAAAATAAAGAAAAGAAAGGCAAAGATGAATGTCCAGTTCATAAAATTCACAATTTTTATATACTTTTCAATGATAAATTTCATCAACTTTATACTAAACAATTAATTTTTATCCAAAGCCAGCTTGACTGGAGTGGAGCATTAAATTTCTTTACTTGGCCGGACCACCAGGTCGTGAGGCTTTCCCAGGAGTTGTTTTCTATTCGTGTTCTAGTTGCTTGACATAATATAGCTAGACAAGGCAGCAACTACTGTAGATAAAATTCAGACCCTACCCAAAGTATATCATTATTAGGTTTGAAAGCCTTGACAAAAGACTTTCTTTATTTATCGATGGTGAGAGATCAAATCTATAAAGTCTTGAGACATAACCTCGAGGGCTAAGGTTGTATGGTAGATATGACAATGAAACAACAAAAATGGGTTGAAGAAACGGATTTAGGATCGGACAATAAGTCGAACTAATATGTAAAAAAAAAAAAAATTACACATTTTTTTTTACACTAAAAAATTGAAATGGGCTGTGACTAGACCGTCCCCAATACATCTGTCACTTGGACAGAGTTGTTTATATTACATGGAAGAATTAATTTGTGTAATTTATTAGTAATTGTTGTGTCGTTTAGGGAACTGTGACAGTGAATTCACCACCAAATTACAGCACATTCTAGCAATAAGATTCTATTTTACTTCCAAGAAAATAAATGCATAAATAAAGATTTGAAATAATATAGATTATATATTTCTAATTTTTAAATATCATATAATAGTAAGTTAGTGACTGTTACTTCAACACCTCAATTATAAAACTTTTTATATGCAAACCTTTTCTTTTTAAATTTTTTTTTTTAAAAAAAGAATGAATGAATTGAGTATCAAAAGTACAAACATGTGGAGAGATCGCATCACACATGGAAATGTTAAATAGAATAAATACACATCACTCTTTTAAGTAATTAATTAAGACTTGTTTGAGCCTATTCTTTGAGGAAAATAAATTTTGTAAAATTGATTTT